>DWCF01005514.1:0-14093 GCA_018230265.1 Delias oraia
CCTTTTGTTTTGTTATTGGCTTAAATATTTAAACTTACATACATATTTGAAATATTGTAAATTTAGCTATAATATTTTTATTTATAAGCAGGTCCTCTCATGCTAATTGTGGAAGAGTACAAAATAAAAAAGACGTATCTTTTAAGCGCGGAATGTGATTCGGTAGCGATCAAATAGGTTTGATCGCTACCATTCCGCGCTTTGCTTGTCGTAACGACTTGTGTTGTATAATAAATATAGCTTCAAAGAAGTAAGTTAAGCTTCATAGGCCTCAGTACAAGTAGTACTTGTACTTTCATCGAGATGTAGTCATCTCACTGATATTCTGTGAGCCCGTGGTATCACACCGGGCGATTCAGAAGTAGAGCATATTAGGGTGACGTCCCCACATGAGATAACAGACAAAAGACACAAATAACAATGATAGATAAACGAAGAGTAGTAGTGCAAGGGTGGCAACATGCAAATAATTCGTCTTCACAAAGCCTCCGAGTGAATGGGTGCGAGGAAACGAAGTTAGGAGCGAATCGTTTCTGAAAGGTGGGCCGCGGAGTTGCACTTTGCTATGCACATAAAAACCCTCATATTTCGTGGCGTTATTGTTCCTCGAGTTGTCGACGTCTAAATTATTCAACGGATTTTCCTGTTTTCCCAGCGTTGGGTTTCCGTTTGAACATTTTTGAATACGAATTTAATGATATTGTATTAATACGGCGATTGGATAATTTGATTAGAAATTATATTGGAATTACATGGGATTTCTCTTGAAACAAGATTATTTTTAGCCTCGACATAAAATAGAGGTGTATTTCCTGGTGTGTAGATAGGTAGGTGTCAGTCAAACAGTGTGACTACGGAGCAGGTAAGGTTTTTTATATGGTAAGAGAATACCGCCGTTCATGGACAACCGCGCCTCAATTCACAGATATTTTTAAGGCCTGATATCCTCACATATTCGCTCTTACACACATAACATTTCACGCTGAGTATTCTGTGAGCCTGGAATGTCACTTCGGACTACCCGGCTTAATAAGTGCGTCAGAATATGCTTCAGCATGGCTCTCTCACGGGTGCGACATTATTAAGACACTCACCCGGCCGGCAAGACTTTCCAGAGACCGAATAAATTATAACTGTCCCGAACCCGACACCTTCACGGTACACTTTTAAAATCATTAAGCAACGAGCCTCTAAAAAGTGCAAGATATAGAGTAATATAAATCTTCTTAAAACAACACCTGTCTCGCTTTATCAACAACATATGCATGCCAGCGAGAGAGTGACAGAGTATAAGGCATTGTTTCAAACGCGAATGTTAATAAATAAGGGGCTAAATATGGAACAAGTCTTCAATTTTGCTTACTGTTGCGGTTGTGAGAAAAGACAGGCCTGAACAAACATTTGCGAGTGTTGCGTTAAGAGGATATCATCGGTTCCATGCTCCAGATTCTAGAATAAATATGAGACACCGGATTCTTCTTTGTTTATTGTCCAGTTTTCGAGCTATTTCAGGTCATCGTTGCATCTGTGTGTTTATCTAAACACACATATTATTAATAACGTATCTACGTTATTAATATCACTTCACTCTCTTACGTTACGTTATTATAGGCCGTATATTTTCCTTTAAGACCGACAACGTATCCGTGGCTCTGCAAGTGCTGGGGTTGTCCATGGCCGGAGAACCGCTTACCAAAGGTGAACCTCCTGCTCTTTTGCCTCCGTTTCTATAAAATAAATTATACCTTAAATATCTAAAAAGTAAATTAATAAAAGGTATATAAACGAATAATAATCTAACCTAAAAATAATCTTTAAGCAAGTAGCATTCAATTGACATATCTTTAAATTCAATCTGTATTATTATTTGTTTCATGCGTGTATCAAATTTTGAATGTTTTTTTTATGTACACATTCTGTCGTTCCGGTCCCAAACAAACGTTACGCCGACATTGTTGGCCATTTTTATTCATATTTCCATCCTCACAACGATTAAGGTTCGCGCGGGGAGTTTACTTTTTTTCAGCAATTTCAACGCATGCCGCCAGTTTTAATCTGTGTTGCCATTCTCAAACAAGCACTTTTATATCCGTTTGTGGGGAGTTTTGGGGAAAAAGGAACAAGAGGAATATAAATGAGGTATCTTTGTGAATATTAAAAGCAAGCTAGTTTTTTTTAGTGGCTTCAGATTTATATGGACTTGGTAATGTACTAAAATTATTATAGTAATATTATGTGTATATGTAGGCAGTGAAGAGTTTATTTTGATGTTTCTCGAGCATTTCTTGAGCTGCCGCTTCTTACCAGAGATATCCCAATTTGAACCGGTGTTGGTATTGTTTTTTGATAGAGTTTGGTTAGAAAATTAAGACACATACAGACATACACTTTCACATTTATAGGATTAGTATGGACTAGTATGGATAAGTGTGCAAGGGCTCTTAATACACCTTCACATAATCTGCCGGCCCTGGTACTCATGGTACGTTGTCATGTTTGGCCATTTGCTAGTAAAGTGTGACGACAGCTGGTCCAGCACATCAGGCTAACCTCGCAGGAGATGTCCTTGCGCTAGTCACAGTAAACACTAACTTCTCGGCAAGGCCGTGTTAAGCTCCGTCCGTGTTAAGCTGTATGTACTACAATAATGTCGCAATTAACGAATTTGTTTGTTTTTTTTCAGATAACTAGTAAAATGGTGCAATGATGTAAAAGCAATGCTGCTGCAGCAGGCGTCTCCTTCGCCTGGTGCCAGCGGCACGGCCAGTCCCAAGATAACGAGACCGAATACGAATTTCCCTCGGCTGAGCAGTCCCGTCGTGAGCGACGGCAAAGGCAGCCCCAAGTTGGGTTCGAGTAGCCCAAGCTTTGGCACCAACAGCCCAAAGCTCGGTAACTATGGAGACAGTCCGAACTTGGGCGCTAGCCCCAAGTATGGAAGCCCGAAGTTGAGCGGCAGTCCGAAGGCTTTGGAAGATGAGGCGGCGCTCGAAAGGATTCAAGTGGCCCTGAAGGAAGGCTGGACGGTGCACACGGGCAGAGATAGCAGACTTTACTATTGCAAGTAAGTTCTTTTATTATCTCTGTTTGTCTTTAATAAAACTACAGTTGTGAACCTCTGAACTTCGGGATTTCCTTCTGATTGAACTTAAATTACCTTCTATTACAGTGTATTGACACTCTAGAGATTGAGAAACGCTAGGTACCTCTTCGCAGTGGTACATTTTCTTTTACCAACGAATACGTAACCATCTTTACAAGAAACGAGCGCTTACGATCTGATCATGAATTAAAAACATAGAATTAACTAAATGATGCAACGTCTTTTCATCCGACATACCTCAGTGCCTTAAGACGAAGGTCTTTAACCAGTGTGGGTACCCGTGATGACTTACGGTGCGGGGACGTGGTCTCTCACTCACTCTCTCGTGGTCTCTCAAAGCTCAGCGTCGCTCAGCGAGCTATGTAAAGGGCTATGATCAGGCTTTCGCTACGTGTTCGAATCAGAAATGAAAAGATCCGTAGACGAACTAATGTTACCGATATAGCCCGCCAAATAAGCTAGATGAAGTGGCAATGGGGAAGCCACATCACACGTAGAGCGGATGGCCGAGTGTTAGAGTGAAGACCACGGACCGGCAAGCGCGGCGTGTGACGTCCACCCACAAGGTAGACAGACGACGGTATTCATGGAGATCCAAGGGAAAGGCCTATGTCCAGTAGTGGACGTCTTACGGCTGAAATGATGATGATGATAATGATGATGAACTAAATGATATATTTAATTTAATAAATATTATTTTTTTAATGAACGGTCCTCTACCCACGGACACCTCCAGCCCGTGCTGAGTGGCGGGTGCGTTGTCGGCCTTTCTAATTAGGTTATAATATTTTTTTATTGGCTGGGTTAGATAGAAAGTAATAATAATATTCCTGTGTTGGGCATGACTCGCCATTTTCCTTATATTGTCCGTCACATGACAAATACAAGAACAAAATGAATCATCGCGTATATACATTTTTATTAAACACAAGCACTCTTCAAAAAATATTTATTATACTTCTCTTTGAGCAAAGTTTCGCCCGGTTATGAAGTCTCAAACACTAACAATCAAATTATTAATGAAGTTGTGAGACCAGCGCTCGCATAGCCAAATTGAAAATTTTCACGTTCATTTTTTATTATGAAGCAAATAACGGGCTTCCGTAAACCGCGTCGGTTATGTTGCTGGCTTTTTACACATCTCAGGCGGTATCGTTTTACAGTGTCACTAAATGATATCACTATTTTCAAATTGTGTACATCCCCGTATAGTTAATGCTTACAAATACACAAATTTTATGCATTAAAATTAACAAATACACAGTTTTTAACATAAAAACAATCTCATCAGTGGGAGCCATGCTGAAGTATATGCTGATGCACAAATTGGCCGGCTCGACCGAAGTGATACCACGGGCTCACAGAATACTTAAGAGTTAAATGATAGAAGTACTTGATACAATGTTTCTACTGTGTTTCACTTTGTGATGATATCGGAAGCACTTAAAAATGCCGCTTAAGAGGCGTAAAAAACCGGCAACACAACCAATGCACGAATTGTGGTGCGGTTGTCCATGAGCGGTGTTCTCTTACCATATAGGAGATATATCCATATAGGAGATTCACCTACTCTGTTGTCCGGTATTCCATAAAAATAAAACATCACACCCGTTCTATAGCTGGCGTCGAAATTCTCCCGTTTTACCAAAGTGCTATGGTGTAGACAGAATATATAAAAAAATTGAATTAGTAATTGTTTTTGGATATAAACTCTATACAACTATAACTCTATGTAAATTATTATAAGTGTAAAGTAGGTCGCCGGAGTGGCTTAAATTTTTCAATAATAGGAGCATAATCAAAGGCTTGCAACATAATAGCGGCAGTGTGTTTCCCGCCATTGTTTCCCACTATGCGGCGTAATGTGTTATAACAGAAGTGTTTTAACTTATATTATTTGGTCATTCCCTCGTTATAACTCCGGGGTCCATTGTTTGCTATTTCAATGTTGTGTTCTAATGTGCATATGATTGTGCTCTGCATATTAAATTCTACTATAAGTTATTAAGCTAGTAGATAAGTTAGTAAGCACAAATACCTGATGCAAAAAAATTCTAGATAGTGCCTTTGGAACGCCGACAGCCTTTTGGTAGCACGAGGGTACTTATCACTAGCAACATTGTAGGTATGTTTTGTGAATCGGCTTGTGTACTTTTAAGTAAATCAAGTTAAATTGAGGACAAGATCCGTCTTTCTGACAATGTCACAAGTGCTTGATTCTTTATTAAATCTAATATCACATGGGAACCTTTAAAAAGAGCGTACCTTTATAGGCCGGCAACGTTACCACGGCTCAGCATGCGCTGGGGATGTCCATTGAGGACTTATTACTCTAGGTGAGCTTCCTGCTCGTTTGCCACCGTTTCCTTAAAAAAATCGATTCTATAGTTCAGGAATCTATAATTGCGGACAAACGTGATACGTACCTAATTAATATGTATTTAGATGGAACTTTATTTTGTTGTCCTTGTAATGTAACTGCAATGTTTGCAATAAAGTCGTTCATTACGCGAGACGAAAGCTGCGCAGTCTTTGTGCGTGTGTAAAACGATACGGCTTGTCAGTGGCGTAATCATTGATAAAAGAATACGGTGTAATGACGGTGCCGAACGAAGGGTACGGCCGGAAGAATTTAAATTAAACGGAACGTGTGCGAACGGAAGCTTTTCAAGGCAGTCCATGGGTGTTAGGTAATGCCTAAGTGTTTCACCCGTGGGAGAGCCATACTGAAGCATATGCTAACGCACAAATTGGGCCGGCTCGTCCGAATGATACCATGGGTTCACAGAATACTCTGCGTGAATAGTAGTTGTATTTGAAATGGTTCTTCTACTGTGTATCGCTGAGTGGGTGATAATGTCGGAGGACCTTAAAAATGCCGTTTAGCGGCGTAAAAAGCAACACGACCTACCTGCTCCGTTGTCCGTTATACCGTATAAAAAATGCGTTATTCAAAAAAGACGAAGATATTCACACTAGATTTATTTGCTAAATGAGAATCAAAAGTTATAGGTTTTTTGTAATGGTATTCTTACGCCTTAACGCGGGAGAGCTCGTGGGATAACGCGAATGTTTGCCGCGACTAGCGCTAGGGCGTCTCAGTCCTGCGAGAAACGAACCTCGGCCTGAGCCGTCGCGTTGAGTGTGAGGCTATGAGCGGAGATGGGTCCACAACATCGTTTCTGGCGAAGGCAGCTTTTGTAGCGATTCCTACACGAAATCTTATTTAAAAATATCCCGTGGTAATTATAATAACGTAATAGATGTGATAGACATCGTTATAAAAGCCGCTTTACGCCTTGTTAAAGATTAATATTAAGGCGCAAAGCCTTTATTCTGTATAAAATAAATTACTTAGTATAAAGGCCGCCTCCAAATTTCTCCAGTAAAGCCTTTTCATTGTAACCATTCTTCAAAAGGACGACTTGCTCGAATTCTGTATGGCCGGTCCAATGCTATTTAAGTCAGATAGTTTCCCAACTATTTTTGTGCCATACCCCACTCTACCCCACTCTTATTCAGTCGATATCGTTTATTACGGCCAGATTGTAAGGTCCCGTTCGAATCTCTAGTAAATTATTTAGTAACCATACTGACTATAACCACATTGAAAACAGCAACACATCGCTTACAGCGACGAATCTTTATCGATATTCATCGACTATAATGTCCAACCGCTTTTTGTTCCAGCAAAACAAAACCATTTTTAATATGTAAATATACAAAAATAAGTTGCCTTTAACGACTAGTTTAATAGTTATGATACTCATGACTTGAGGAGTCATCATCATAATCATTTCAGTCGTAGGACGTCCACTGCAGGATACTGGCCTCCCCTTTGGAACTCTATGCATACCTGTCGGAGGCGACTTGCATCCAGCGCTTTTTGGCGACAGTAGTGAGGTTCTACTTTGAAGAGTATGAAACGTAAAATGTTAATATTAACAGTTCGGTGCCAGTAGTGTCAAGTCCGATCTGAAATTCCTCCTTTTAATTATCAATGTCCCTTGTGGGACCCACAGTGGGAAACACCGGTCTAGGACAATCTCTACCAGCTTTATTCCCTAATAACGGTAGATTTACTGTTTGGATGGGCGCTCAGGCTTAACTTAGTGTAGATGTGCTCGAGCTAAGCCCCACAACAATTACTCATTTGCAAACTTCTAACTAGTTTATTAGTTCAACCAGTGTTCGTATTAATAGCAATTTGTATGTTCACGCTTACGTAACCTCTGAGATGCGATACGACTTAATAAACTATGGCGGTCTTTTAAAATAAGTAGGTAGTATATTGTTTAATTGACCTTCAAAGTTCTAAGAAGGTTAATTAGGAGTGTTTTTACTCTATATTTTTATAGATTTTACACGAAATAATAGAACTGCGAAGCGAATATTTAAAAAATTTTTTCAAACATATCCAGTTTCTATGTTCCTATCCATATTTACTATTTTTACCGTATTTATTATTTCAAATGGTCCCTTTTTATTCTTCTTCTTGTAAATGCTGCATTACTACAATTCAGCTAAATAACGCAACTGATACTTTTCGTGGGCTCTAAAAGGTAGGCTACGTCTTGGGTGTGTTGCCGGCTTTTTTCAACGATTACGCGGTGTAATTTTAAGGGCATTCGATATTCCTCCCACTCACTCAATGAAACACGGTAGTACCATAACATGCTGAGCATTCCCTGAGCCTGTAGTATCATTTCGGACGAGTCGTTCCATTTAGTGCTTAATCGCGTTTCAGTATGGATGGCCCTACGGTTGAAAAGTTGCAGATTTTAATGTACAGACATTGTAAACACTTTTAAAAGAAAACAGAGTTTCTTCACTGTTCTTCACGGCGTGACTTTATTAAGACTATCTTAAGTAGCTATGAACTCCTATCCCAAGATAGTACAAGCCGAGGTTCCAGTCTCGCAGGAGGCGCCCTTGTGCTAATCGTGTAAATTCTCAGGCGAGCTTCGTTTGCACCCAAAAGCCCGCGATAAAGCTGTTAGGACCGTACAGCAAGATATTTAATTTAAAAAATATATATATTAATTCCAATGTGAAATGAAGATTTTTACTTTAACTTATATGTGGGTAGGATAGAAGAAATCAAAATTCTAAACATAGCACCCATGTTGGTTTTAGTATTATCGCCTTCTAATAATAGCCCGACTTGGATATGAATGAGTATTTACATTTGAATCGAACACTGCGAACGATATTGAGAACAACGCATTGGAATACGCAAACACGTAGACGTACCGCGCAACGGAAAGCAAAACACTACGAAGTTACTCCTCGAGGCCGCGCGTTTCCATTCTAGTTGTTGATCTAACAGTGTTGCCTGTTGAGAGTGGCTTCAAGTTCATGTGTATTTCATTGAGCACATGCTCGGAAACTATGTTGATTCCGCCGAGCTTCTCGCTCTTTGACTCGGGGACGTTTATAGGCGTTGTTTAATTAAAAGACGATCCTAACTGATCATGTATTTGAACTCTATTTGAATTGAAACCATATTAATACAATATAAACAAAAGAAGTTAAAAAAAGTGTCATAAAAATTATTTTTAACAAAGGCAAGTTTGTATAGGGATAGGGCTCTATGCTACACCACAAGTTGAGCGTTGGTTTTCAGCGTATAATAATAAAAACACACACATAATAAAAAAAATTGTCCCATCAATTATCAATTTATACCCAATTGAAAAAACATAATTTTAAATATATGAGTTTTTCCTGAGAGCCTAGTAGCTAAGTGGTTTAATAGATCTACCTTGAAGCGATAGGTGTCGGGTTAGAATCTCGGTTCGGACAATTATAATTTACTTTACAATTTATTCGGTCTCTGGAAGGGCTTGAGAGGGGCCGGGCGAGTATCTTAATACTGTCGCACCCGTGGGAGAGCCATGCTGAAGCATATGTGGACGCACTAATTGGGCCGGTTCACCCGAAGTGATACCACGGGCTCACAGAATATTTAGCGTGAAATAATAGTTATGCATGAAACGGTGCCTCTACTGCGTTTCACTGACGTAAGTTGCGTAAAAAGCCGGCTACACAAATAATGCGTGGAATGTGGCGTGGTTGGCGATGGGCGGCGGTGTTCTCTTACTATATAGGAGACCCACCTGCTCCATTATCCGCTAAACTATAAAAATGCAATATTTGCAATTATATTATTTCTTCTAAAGAAACTATTGTCGTTGTGTCGTGTTGCGAATAATCAGTTTACTGTACCTGTAGCTTTGTAATTGCTACAAAAGTTTGGTAGGTTATTAAATATCCCATGATTGAAACGAATTAATTTCAATTAATAGTTTACGTGAAATATCCAGCTGCGTGCCGTGTGATGATGGAGCTGCGCGCGTGTGTGTTGTGTCGAAACGGATACAGTGGATGGAGTGACGTAACTCTGTTCACTTCTTTTGTTCCGAGTTCGCAGCTCGCACACGCAAATTATTTCCCACTTCATTTATGTCCTAGTTTTTACTATATTTAATTCGTTCTATAATTTTACTCACGATTTTTTTGTGTTATATTAACGTTGAAGTGTTGTCTTCAAAATTCGAATACATGGTTTGTTGTGTGGATGTAAACACGGATTCTGTCAATGTCAGTGTAGTTGTAGGCGTGGCAGGATGACACAATACTTGAAGTTAAAATATATAATTAAATATGATAAAGATTAATGCGTTATATGTGCTTCAGGATGGCTCTCTCACAGAAAAGCCGTCAATTATTTAAAAACTAAAATTTTACCATTCCACCGTCAGTATTTTTAATAGCGTTATTTGGATTCGGTATGTACCGGTCTCGGGCGGGACGATTGATAATATTAGATATAGAATTCTTTTAACAATGAAAACGCTTGAAAGTAGAAAGCATTACATAGCAGTACAAGCATTACGGCAGCGCGTGGCTGAGTATGCCGGCACAAGATCGCCGATGTGTGCGCACCTCATACACATTTCATATCAGCTATATATTTTTAATCTCTGAGATTGAGTTGAGTGGTAGGGGGCTGCAACAATGTTATTCGGTCCCATGTTTGAACACCCCCGAAGCGCGTCTCAAGTAATTCTCATGAATCCTTCGCTTAATACAGAATATCGATCACGTCTGAAACGTTTGTTCTATAGTTAGCGAGTTAATTAGATTTGTGGGATCTTGAGCTGTCTTCGTTAATATTGTAATGGATTGTTAGCGTTACATCAAGTTGCGGTTAACACGCGCTAATATTTCTTAACTGCTACTAGACTTCCATAGCAATACGATTTTTAGAAAAGAGCGTACCTCTCCCTAAAGGCTGGCAATGCACCCGCAGCACTGTAGCGGCTGAAGGTGTCCATGGACTTATCTGTTTTTCCATTGTCCATGTACAATATATGTTCTTGATATGATCAAAGCCAAATTTTAAATTCATTCAAGTAATTTTCATAATCTCAAATAGCTTAATAATATATCTTGTTAAAATCTTAATAGAATGAATAAAATCATTCACCCTTGTATCTTTAAAAGGCCGGCAACGCACTCAGCTTAGTAGGGGTGGGATGTGTCAATGAGCGATGTACCGCTATACTAGGTGAGCCTCCTGCTTGCTTGCTTTCTATGTTTATAAAAACGAAAATTTCGAGAAAATAACTCATTACTTATACTACGCACGGTCGCGTTTCCTACTTATAATCAAAACCAAAGAAAGCTTAATTTCAAGCTGAGCTTTATTTATCATACAACGACGGCGGTGTTCTTATCATGAGGTGGCGTTCTCTCACCATAAAGGTGACCCACCTGCTCCATTGACCGCTATACTATAAAAAAATCTCGCTTCGCTAGTTTTGGTGGTGTATAAACAAATTCAATCGCACCTAATATTTTGTAAAACACAATTAACAGCGAATAAAGGAAAAAACTGACATCCATCTCCATTCCCATCTCCAACCCATTTATTGAAAGCCCTTAAAACAAGATTTTAACGGTAATTTTACTTGGCAACACTTTTACGAGGGCAATTTTAATTTGCAAAGGAAATTTATTTAATAGTATAACGAAGGATTTACGGGCCTCGGTTGAAGCTTTACGAGGCGAGGGGGTCTCTCTCGAACACCCTTCCTTAGAAATTATGTCTCGAATACACTTTGTTGCAGTCGATGTTGCAACAAGTATCCCTAAGATGATTAAGATAGCCTCGGGGCTAGCGGTCTTTTTTATGGAAACGGTGGCAAACGAGCAGGAGGCTAGCGTTGTCTGCCTTTATAGAATAGATATGCTATTTTTTGAAGGTCCCCAAGTCGTCTCTTACAATGTAAGTTACCGTGACCCCATGGTACCGCCTTCGATCCCCGGTATGAAATTATAAATTGTATTCGCTCGTTGAAAGGACTTGGCATTGTCTAGGTTAGTATTGTAACACTGTAATAGCCGACGGAGAGCTATGCTGAACCATATGCTGATGCAGTAATTAGGAAGGCTTCTCCGGACTGATACCAGGATCATAGACCCAGCGTGAAATAGCCGCAAAAGCCATTGCTGCGCAGTTGTCCATGGGCATTGGTGATGACTTACGAACAGGGTATATCTAGCTGAACCCGGTGAATGTTGTTTTGTTAGATAAAAAAAACTAAATGTTTGTGGTGAAAACCCCTTGTGTCCTCCTATGTATTCTGTGTCCTAGAAACATTTTTTTTCCTTTCCCGGAATCTCTCCACAGATATTTGAAATGTATGCTATCGTATTAAAGTTTAAATTGACTTGAAGTGTTATTACGAATAGTTTGTATGGGTCTATAGAAAACTGTCGTTTTTAGACTTTTTTCAGGAGAATTGAAATTTTTCTCTGCATAATCAACAAAACCATCTTTGTACTTTGAGCAATATTAAAAAAAGCGATATCGGTTCAGCTGTTCTAATAGTAGATGAATGTGCAAAGTGAGTTGAACGATTATGTTCCTTACGAATACTGCCTTAATGGGAGAGATATATGATTGAATAGTAGAGAAAATTAGTCAGCGTATATCTAATTTTCATGTTTATATGATTAAACAACGTTTTACAAGTCAACTAGCTGTAGATAAAACTTTTCTACGAGCCTGAGCTGTTTTTATTCAGACTGGGCCAAAGATTGAGCCTCGTAAGACAACTACGACGATAAACAACAATTAACCAAAGCTATTTCTGTCTTTATAATGAAGATTTTAATGGCGTAGGTAAATTGGAATAAAGAGTTCTTAATTACTTCCTTAAGCCAACGACTGCGAGCGAATTCGCAGCCAGTTTGGATTGTTAGACTAGTCAGTTCGATTTAACTTTCAATACTCGTTATAATAGGATATGTATAAAACCTTTATATTTATCTAATCTAATCTAATCTAATCGTTTTATTCAAAATATAGTTAAATTTCAGTGTACATAACGTTTTGATGGTTATCGAAAAAATCAAATAGAAGGATCAATTCAAAGTGTATTATTTTTAGATTTTTTCGATGTCCGAATACCGTTTCGTTTTATGAGGTGAAAAAGAAAGAGTTCTAATGCAATGTCGCCTTATTTTTCAAACATAATTAGAGTTATTTTTTTTAGCTGAAAATAACATTTAATTAATAAAAGCAGATATTATTGTTATCAATCGCAAACGTAAGCTAAAAATGAGCCAAATTGTATATATTTTTAATTGTACGGTTTTTTTATGCAGACCTTTCATGTATAAGTTTATATTAATTATAATTTAATTATTAATATTATATTAATATATTTTTTTTCTAAATGTGTATTGTGACATCCAGATGGATAAATTGCTTAAATAGTTAATTAAACACAATGACTTTAAAAACTATTAATGCATCCCAACATTAATGCCTAAAGTCCCAATCAAATTGACTAAATCAATAATCTTTACATCACATAAAAGCTTCTAAAACTTAAATTACACCCTGTTCACGAACACGCCCAGATTCTAGAACAGTAAACACCCGGATTTAATTTTTGTAATGTAACTAACAAGTAAATATGTCCAGTTTAACTGGAAAATTGCGAAGTTAAGTCCTAATTCGTAGTTACAGATGTTTCGTGCGCCGTACACGGCGGTTTGTATTCATTAGTGAGCGACCGAATCGCGTGGCACGATCTGATTTACCGCTCCCAAGAATGACCAACTCGGCGTGGCTAAGAGGGCCCATTAGTCGTTGAAAATTGTTGCCGTGCGGGGCTAAAAATCGCCAACAGTGTAATTTGTTCTTGGGATTATGTTCCTATTTCAGCCAATTCAAAGGATTTGATCGCTTAGTGACATTAAAGCAGTATTTCTTTGTAACGGACTTTTTAAATAATGTAAAATAATAACGTCCACCCACATGATGGACAGATGACCTTATAAAGGTCGCCGGAAGACGTTGGATGCAGGTCGTTTTGGACAAAATGAGGTCTAAAGGGGAGGCCTATGTCCAGCAGTGGACGTTCTACGGCTGAAATAATGAAAGATGATGAACAAGTGTGGTACGGTATGTGGTTTATTATTATTTTTATAACTATCGTTGAAAGTAGTTAATTATTATATATAATGTATGGATTATAAGGTTAAAACTGAATTGCATATTGTGCAAGCAATAGTGCTAATTTGGTGATGAACAGCATAGTGTTGAATCAAATATTTAATGTGTAATGTTATTTTCAAATTAATGGTTTAAAAAGGATTTCTCTTAATAAAAGCTTATAATGTACCTAAACTTTTAATGTAAAATGTCATCTTATAATGTACCCATTATTTTGTAATAATTATACTCATTAATAAAGAATATATAAAAACGCTATGTGGTGAGGATCCGGATGCCTTTTAAGTTATTACCCTTAAGTGCAAACAAAGCCTGCAACACTACTAAACCGCGGGTTGAGGCGCGGTTTTTCATGGATGGCGATGATCTCTTACCATAGAAGAGTCCTACCTAGTCCGCTTCGTTGTGCACGATATAATGAAGAAAAATCTAAGCGAGTTAAAAGAAACAGTTTTA
>DWCF01005515.1:0-14086 GCA_018230265.1 Delias oraia
GTAGTTTTAATACAAAAGTATGTGTGTCTAATTTAGGATGATTTTGGACAGAATACCATAACGCTCCGTAATTTTATTTGTATTTATTATAAACTGATCGTATAGCATAACCATGCAATACTGATTCCAAATCCTCTGAGAATCATCGATAAACCACAGAAAATCAAGTTTAAACAGTACTTGTACTATTTCGCTGAGTGAGTGATATCAGAGGCCAGCGAAATCGTACCGTTCAAGCGATGTAAAAGGCAACACGATCAAAGCGCGGTTATGTAAAGGCAGCGGTAATCTCTTACCATAGAGCTTAACTGCCTGCTCCATTTCCCGCTATGCAATACTGAAAAACTATGTGTTTTACATTTAATTAATATAATAAAAGATTAACAAAATAAGTCAGGGCTTCCCAAGCTGTGTGTCAAAAACTATGCTCCGAAAACCAAGTTCATGCCTCTCATTAGCATTCCCACTACTAACCATAAACAAGAGTAATAATAATTAATTAAATTAATGTCTCTTGATTTACATTCTTGTTTTGTTTTATATATATTTTTATAATAAAAAATATATTACGGAGCTTTTTTGATAACCTCATATTAGGCTAAAAACTACTGTTTTTATTTCCAGTTTAGTAGGTAGTTTTGATTTTGGAGTCGCAAGAAAAATAACAATTCTATAGGGCGTCATAGTGTAAATTAATTTGGAAGCCCTGATAAAGGTAACATGATTAAAGTAAACAAAACGTTATTAGAAATATCCCAGCCACATGGTAAATTGCTATTAAATAATTAATTCATTGTTTATTCAATGAACGAATGCCTAATTACAGCACAGGTGTTATTCTATACTCTGTGGACACAACGGTTCATTTCAGTGATGAGCTCTAGTAATATCAATCGCACGCTCCCATGAGCAAACATAGTTACACTAGATTATAGAGTCATCATACGATAGCTAATTGTTGTAATCCCTAGTCCATAGAGGAGTTGACAATTGACGTTGACAAGCTGTCAATATTTTTTTAAAACGGCTGGAATCTCCCTTTAGACCTTTCATTTATTTACAATGACGTGGTCGAAATTTAACATGAGTTTTATTCAAAAAATTTCTAACATTTCAGTTAATTATATCATTTTCCTTAATTGTTCACTATGCCGAACAGTTTATTATTAAAAATCCACGAAGTGTACCCATAAAACTTTGAAAACACTGGTTTTGGAATATAATGTAAAACGTGACACGTTGCGATGGTGCCTAAACATCACAAAAATTTGCTTAAACACAGATTAAATAACAGTTATGTAGAGATATAAACCATCTTATGAACAACGGTATTCTATAAATCATGGTCATAGCGAATTCCGATGTAAGTCACCATAAGTGATTGAATGCGTAAGTGAATTATCCTTATTTACAGATAAGGGACAGATAACATAGCTACGACAAAACGAAATAAAATAAAGGCAGCTGATTCCACAGTGTGGTGGTGCGCGGAACAAAATGTGTAAGAAATAGTCAATTGTGGAAAAACTAATAATTATATTCCTAAACGGTTTGTTTTTAAATTATATTTAATAAACAATTACCATAATGGTATTATGTGGTGAATAAAATAAAATGGTATTGTGGATTTTATAATATTAACCAATAATGATAATAATACCCTGAAAATGAATATTATATTATTATACTGCTTTTTTATGGAAATGGTGGCAATCGAGCAAGTGGCTCACCTAGGATACGTGATCTTTCGCCCATGGACACCCTTAGCTCTTGCAGAACCGCGGGTGCGATGCTGGCCTTAAACAATTAAAGAACGAACACACCGATATCAATTGGTTCATCAGTTCAGCATACAAAGAGTCTCATAAAAATCGATTCATGCTTCAGCTCAGCAGTATTGGAGCCATATTTAAAAAAAATTGACAATTTCGCTGCGTTCTCGATTATATTAGACAGATTAAAGTTTATCTTCAAAGGTTTCCATTTGATCTTAGTTCTTTTGTAGACATCTAGAATCTAGATTGTGTCTTTTGTACTTATTTCTAAGAATAGTGCATAGAAATTATATAAATACAACTGTCTCGTGCAGTGCAACACGGATTTAGATTTTTAATGTTTTGTAGGTATAAAATAGGAAAATTCTTGGATTTCAAGTGGCTTTAAGAAGAAATACATTGAGAGATATTTGAACGTTGCTATTAATAAATTATTAGGTTTAGTTATTTGAAATGTTTCTTAATTATAACAATAAGAATTAAGCTGATGCTAATAAGCTGATGTACTTTATCAATACGATATAACGAAGTTATGTTAGTTCTTTTCTTGAAGGTCTCCATTGTATTGGTTTTGGAAATACACCTGCTGGAAGGTGATTTCACAGAGAGGTGGTGCGAGACACAAAATTCCCTAAAAACGCTCTATTGGAGAACGACAAAGATCGCGGTGATAACGATTAAACTTTGTATCCTGCCTCGATTTTCGTTGATTAAAACCCATGATCCCATGATTACACCCGTGGGAGAGCTATCCTGAAGCATCTGTTGACACACTAATTGGGCCGGCTCGTCCGACGTGATACAAAGGGCTCATAGAATACTCAGCGTGAAACGGTACGTGTACTGTGTTTCGTAGAGTGAGTGAAGATATCGGAGGCCATTAAAAATGACGCTTAAGTGGCGTAGAAAGTCGACAGCACAAACAATGCACAGAATGTGGCGCGGTTGTCCATGGGCGGCGGTGTTCTCTTACCATAAAGGAGACCCGCTGCTCAGTTGTTCGCTATACTATAAAAAAATAATAGAATGTAGAAATGGAAACCCAAGAAACTACTAAAATTACTAATATTTACATTTGTTTGAATTGTGTTTATATGTTTAAAATAAATTTATT
Source organism: Delias oraia (assembly GCA_018230265.1). Classification (NCBI taxonomy): domain Eukaryota; kingdom Metazoa; phylum Arthropoda; class Insecta; order Lepidoptera; family Pieridae; genus Delias; species Delias oraia. The sequence goes on from DWCF01005515.1 coordinate 2,890, forward strand.
TGGCTTTTATTACATATTTTATTTGTAAGTGAAATAATTTGCTGTAAGTTTCATGGCTTTGTCGAATAAATAACGAGGTGAAATAAATTAAGTAATCAATAAAACAGGTTTTTTATTCGATAAATTTAATTTCTGAAAAGTAATAAAGCAATCCGATAACTTTTGTTAATTACACAGTAAAATGAAACTCAACTATCGCTGTGTTTTTATTTCCAAGCTCATTTGATCGAATAACAAACACTAACATAGTTTGGCAAGTTCTTCATTAAAAGTTGCTTTAACTTGGAGCTGAAACCGATCTTAAAGAAAATGGTAGCGGGTGAAGTAATTCGAATTTATTGAGAGGTATACAATTTGTCTATAGGTCATTGCACATAGAAATACAGAAATACTATACTTAATTATTAAATATTCATTTTATTTAAACAATTTATTATTTAATTATTTAATATGAACAGATAAATATAAAATTTAACACAGTTAATATGAAACGATGGGTATATTTCCAAGTATAAAATGTATTAGAAATATATGAAACCAAATTAAACACTTTAATTCTTGATTGCACACGACTTACTTTATGATCGAATTTCGAACAATCGTCGACCACATTTTAGAAACGAATTATTTACAAGAAACTTCGTTTTTCTACAAATATTAAAGTTAATTATTAAGTTAACATCGTTTATGTTATGTTATGTTGAAAAAAATCTTATATTTGTAGCAAATGATAGTTTATTCTCTTTAGTACATGTTAATAAATAACTATATATTCTTTTGTTTTTTTTAGAAAAATAACACTGGCTGCAAAATAGTGTAAAAACTAAAACCTCTTTTAAGTCAGTATGAAGTATTAAGTTAAATATTTATGGTTTGGAAGATCAGACAGAATTATCTATATAATAAAAGAAACTGACTTTTTATATCTTGGTTGAATCCACAAATCACTGAGGGTAAAACTTAAAAATCACATATTCAGCTAAAACGAAAACACAATTCAACCTAAACTAGATTTATGTTCTATTTTGCACTATTTCTTAGAAATATAAAGCCGCTTACAAAGTTGAAATAACAACTGAAGTTAGCAAAACATTTAATATTGTGTGGCAGCGACGGTAGTAGGTATTCATATACCATGCATGAACTGCAATGTAGTCTTTTAACACTCTCATAGGTATAAATAGATGACTATGATTTTTATATATGTATATTGCAGTACTGTGTTCAACTTTTATTTTATATTGATGGTAAGAGATTGTGTTGCTGGCCTTTTACACCATTTAAACGGTGATAATTAGTGGGCCGGCGGTAACCTCCCTTAGCTTGATTACTTGTACTATAATTATTGCACGCTGGTATTTTGTGAGACTAGTAGCACACGAGGCGGTCCCATACATCAGCATAACTTCCAACAGGAATATTTTTATTTTTAATCTATATTTTCTATAAAACGATCTATATTCTAATCTTAAACTACATATAATAGAAACTGTACAGGCAAAGAACAGTTTCAACATATACTAAGTAAAATAGATTCTTAAAAGTTTAAAGAAAATGAAAATATAAAAAAAAACTAAACAAAAAGTAATGATTTTTGATGTTTTTCTCGAAGAACATTTATTATATTAAACGAAAAGAGCTCTCATGGACAGCCCGTAGTACTTACCGCTTCTGTCTCTAATAATTTTGTGCCAAATAATTATGTTCCCAGATGACAAATTTCTTTTAAACAATAATATTTTACATAAAAAAAATTTCATATCAACACAGAATATTTATATTATTAAAATGTTGATAATCTGTATTATTTAATCTCTTATAAACAGCCTCGTTTTACAATGTCTATAATAATGTGGCGCCAATTAATAACGTTCACAGATTACAAAATTCTTACGAACAATAGATTTTTACATGAAAAAGTTTATTCATGTCAACACAGATTACAATATCTATATATAAAATATCACTTCCTCACTACTCCCCTACATTATAACACTTGATTTACAATCTCCGATAAATATCGAATATATTTTCCTTATATTTCTTAAAAAATTCATATGAATATCGGGCTAACAAAGATATCGGTGCGCATGTTCAGCCTCTAACTATTTTTCAAATAACATTTCGGGTGAGATAATATATTTTTCCGATTTATTTTTATTGCTCCTGTAACGATATTGTCCTTATACATTGATAAATGTCCTAAGGTCAGGTTTATTCGGTTGAAATGATACGGAAAATATTTGCTTTAACGTATTACATTTCGGCTTTTATAAGACAGATCATTTGTTTGCCTGCAAAAGGCCAGAGATAAAAATCTCAACCATATAGCAACATATTATGCTGAATGATACATTTTACAGTATAGAAGTCTGACTAGGTTTTACTTCCTAAAATAATCCATCCGCCACTATAGGCAGCCATAACTAACCTTTAGAGTTGGGCTTCTTTTGCATCTTATTGGACGAAACGTGGAAACCAAGAGCAAAGAAAATGTGGATTTTATGTGGGAAATTGGGCATCATGACAGCCCGTTTGGCTAAAGTCCAAACACCATGGAACTTAAACACTCAAGAACCAAATATTTTATCTATCTGTTAATAATGTTTAAGTTTTGTAACAATGGGTGAACCATTAATGAATTTATACCGTTTTATATGAAAAAAGGAGGCGAATAAAACCTCTGCCCATGGACACCCTGACTCTCTGCTAGGCCGCGGATGTCCCACGCTGCGCTTATGTGCATAATATAAGGTAATGGTATAGATGAAATCCTTGTTACTAATGCCTTATAAGCCGAATAATAAATAATAATATCACGAAGCGAGATGTATCACTCGAAGCCCGGCCTGCATGTAATTTTCAATTATTTGTAATTTTATGTTCAGTTTCTCATAGTACGCCGGAGCAGAGTATGTTTGAAATACTCAGTGTGGAAGTAGTTGTACCAATTTAAAACGATTCTTTTACTTTGTTTCGCTGAGTGAGTGAGGACATCGGAGGCCATTAAAATACCGCTTAAGTGGCGAAAAAAGCCGGTATCACAATCAATATGACTATGATGCTGTCCAAGGGCGGTTCTCTTCCCATACAGGCGATCCACCTGCTCCATTGTTTGCTATATCATAAAAACATACTTGGTGGTATATCTAGTGCTGTGTAGACTAGACTTAAGTTGACTATATTTCTTAAAAGAGAGGAGGCCGAGAATGCTAATTTGAGGCAGGAAACACCGGAGCCAGTAGACGTCTGACTGCCTTCTGTAATCATAGGGGTAAAGAAGGGTAGATGTTTAGAGACTGCAGTGTATCCGTGAGCCTTTCGGCACAACTAAAGCCTTCGAGGGTCGCACTAGGCATGTAATACAAGAAATAAAATAAATACAGTACCATGGAAAAAGCACTTAATTAGAAACATACACATACTAATAATGTACAATATTAACCCTATTTAACTCTCCCTTTAGCGTTAACAATACATTATCTTGTTTTTAAGGCTCTAAACTGACAATGAATGTAACACTCATAGGCGAATTAAGCGGTTGGATGCTTTAACGAAGGCTCTGCTAATTTTGTCTAAATTGCGAAAACAATAATCCAATTCCTTTCATTTGTACTGGTAAATTAAATTTTCACCTTATGATTAATGACAGCATTCTTATATTGTACAGCGGGAAATATAGCTTCTTGAAGCTTAGAGACCATCACGTGCAGTGTCTTCTCGGTGGTAAGACATACAATATGTATATCAGAAACTTTATTCTTAGACATCCGCGGTTTGCATTATTTCACAGAGCATGATAATGTTACAAAGAAGTATGGGTTCGTCTAAAGTCATATATTTACAAATATTAAATAGACTGAAATATTTTATAGATTGCAGTGATTTTTTATAAATTTATAGAGGAGGACCGCATACTTGTATGTAAAGAAAATATATTGTTATCTTATATTAGATTCGGTACAACTTGAATTGTGTTTCAGAATGTGTGCGTGTCATTTGGACATCGAAGAGTGTCAATTGTCAATTAATAGGTACTTCAAAGTATGAGATGTGAATCAGTTTTTTTCTTCGTTTAATGATGATGAATTTCCTATTAGAATAGTTACTGAAAGACGTTTTAAAGATAAATGATAAATTAAATATCAAAACTGATTTATGAAATTGTGTAAATCGAGGGGTGATATCGATAGACGTTTTTTATAATTTCTTAGTTTTAGGTAGGATTGCTGGTCACTTTATATATTGATATGTAGGTTATTGTATTGTGTACTCGATAAATAGAATTTACTTAGAGAAACAAATTGAAATATATCTAAACTAACTTTGTTTCAAATAAGTATTTTATATATTAATAAAGATATACTCAGGTACTGATAATATAGCCTTTCATTTCAAATATATTTTGAATTATTCAAGCGAGTCCGAGAGAAGAGACTCAGTTACACTAGTGGTGTGCCCAGTACGTGACTGCGGTATGTTTCACGTACTATGAAAATTTAGACGTTTCAAATGGACGTTGCCATTTTTATAGCAGTCTTATGTAAACGTAGTGCCAGCTTTGCCCAGCCGAAGTGATTTATTGAACGCTCAGTTTGATTTCACGAGAAATAAAAATCTTGAGTTGAAGTTAATTTGTAATATTTTTATGGGTTCAATTCTTTATGTTAGAGGTAATTAAAACTTGTAATAGCCAGTTGATTGGTTCAGTAAGTTTGTTTGGTTACAAGTCATCTTATTGAAACAACAAAAAAATATGTAATTTAATTAAGTAGTTATAGATAAGTGAAGAGAATATTTTATAATACATAGCGGACAACGCTACAGGCGTGTTAATGCCATCGCTGCCCATGGACAACCACGATACGACCCGCTCTTTGGTTGTGTTGCCCGATTTTTACGCTGCTTAAGTGTAATTTAGTTGGCCTCCGATATTCTCACTCAAGTGAAACTCAGTATAAGTACTGTTCCTTGTAGCCAATTTGTGCGTCAGCGTATGCTTCAGCAGTGCTTTTCCACGGATTGATCTATTCTCACAATAAGGTGACATATTGAACATTATTTGCAGACAAGATGTAATATCCAATTGATAGTATGTTGAACATGATAAAGTTTCAGCTGTACGTATAGTTTGTAATAATTTACAGTGACTTCGGGGGCGGGCGGATTGAATTTCGCTCAATAATGGAGTTATGAGACCTCTGCTCTACTCCTAACTAACTTATAGCCTGCTTAGCTATTAGCTATATATTGTGTATGGATATTTCATTTTAAATTTACAGTGTTTATTTGCAACATTTATAATTAAACATACTGAGATAAGTAATTATAACCTACCGTTATGGATAAAATTTCAGAAAAGAGCGTGTTAACGCATCCGGTTTCAACTCAGCTGGCACAATCGACAATACCTAGCACCTTTTATTGTGTTATTTAATGAATTATGTAGAGTTAGTTAAAGCAGTATTTTTGATATTTCCAAAAATCGACTAATTATATAACGATAATCTTAAAATAGTACATATCTACCCATAAGGCCGGCAAAGCACTCATCCACCAGATGGAGCTAAAGGTGTCTATGGGGGATTGATCACTTGTCGTTTAACTGCTGCCGGTTAGTCTCTTGTATTTTATTTAAAATGATCTGAGGGTGACCTATTTGTTCTTTACATAAAAAATAACATGTACTTGTACTAAATAATTTATATATAAAAATCTATCGAATTATGACTCAATTTTACTAAGCAAATAATACGCAAAAAAGTATTATTACCGTAATAAATTAAGATAGGAACGAATCTAACATTCAATCAGGATGAATTTCCACACAGTGTACAAAGTTTTATTAAAATCAGTTCTCTAGAAGACCATTGCACACCCACGAAGCGGGGGTAACGGCTTCGATCCCCGCTCCAAATGTAAATTTTCAATGATTTGTAAATTATATTCGGTCTCTGGAAGTATTGTCTGGACGGTTAACTTAGAAATATTGGGTGTGAAGTCGTAATTTCTCATAATACGCCTGAGTTTTGTTTGATACATGGTTGGTGAGTGGTGACCAAATCTAGTGCTGTGTAGAAGATTAGGAGATTTGTGATTTCGTTTGATTGTGTTTGTCTCGCTTTGATGCCTGTCGTTTAAGCAATGCATAAAATGCGAGACAGCTGGTACTGTGAGGCCTTAGGCGGTGGCCCACGTCGCCCATGTTACGCCGTCTCTGTAAAGAATGTACTTGTGCCCTGAGCTTCTTGGATTGAATGCCTAATGGTACCCCCGAAGTGCCTACTTGATTTGACAAAATACGGTGCCATGTGATTTGAATTTGAGTTTGCACTACGGAGACCCGAGTCCCACATATTCTCTTGCAAGAGGGACCGTAATTCATTTCCTAACATTAAAAAAGGGCTCCATTGTGGACAAACATCATCACGTAACTTATATACATTTACATTTTATAATTGTATTTCCTTCGTCAGAGCATTGAAGAAGATTCATTGTTATATAACTATTTCGAATAATCGTATTTATTCATTGAGGCGCGTAAGGATAAGTGTTATATATCAGTGAGTAAGCCGTGAGCACATTGATTCGGACATTTGTATCGGGAGAATCAATGAATTTTGCGGGTTCCTATTCTCGAGAATTATATATTACCTAGAGAATCGTCCTTCTGCTAGGTAAGTTATTTCGACGCCAATTTGAAATCTAGTCATGGCTTATAATACTAAGACAGTATAAGTTTATATTTATTGAATTAGTAACTTAATTTTTTAAATATAATTTTATTAATAATTACAAAGTAACCGGTGACAAAATTGTCGATAGATTTCTTTCTTCTTTCATTTAAGTAACGGGAATGGATTTTTATTACTAAAAATCAAAAATTAAAAATTAGGCAAAAGAGTAGGACATTTATGAGCCATGCTGAAGCATATGCGGCCCACTGACGGTATGAGATCACCATTGTCATTTGTTTAGTAATAAACAACCTAACTCATACAATACATAGTTATGTACTTTTTCAGTTTACTTTTTAGTTTTACTTTTCACGCCTTTAAATAAAATAATTATTTTCAAATTGTTAAATTATATAATCTTTTTAACACCAACCTAAAAGAAGTATATTATATCATTCGATCTGTCTATGTAGCATCTAACCTGTATAAAATTTGTAAAAATATTTGCATTTTCTTACAAGTGTTTGAGGGATTGGCCCTCTATGGTTCTGCGTGTGACGTGTTCTCATCACATGATGTATGATTCAAACATTTGAAGGGCGGAATAGTTTTTTGTTCAAACTATAGAGTACCTATACAAATATATTATATACTTTAATATTCCATACTGTAACTGTAAGGTTTTGTTATGGGTATCTAAATTTAAAATATAACTTTTTTGGCTGTTTAATTATATTACGAGGATATATATCCCTTTATTTTATATTACTGCGTAACAACGAAAACAACTGTGATGGCAAGTGACACAAATGTACACTTTTATCCTATTTATGCCACAGAAAGGCGTAACTTTAAGTGAAAAGAAATGACTAAATCTCTCAGAACCGAAGCATTTTATTTCATGATGCTAACAAAATACCATCTTTTATAATATGTATAATGTTTTGATGAGTAACCTAAAAAGCTTAAAAAATAACCAAAGTATGGTTTCGGCATGGTTATTCATGGGGGAAAATGACCCTCAGGGGCATAGATAGCATGCCTTGTTAGCCGCTTTATAATAAAAAATAAAAAAAAACCAACGAAGTGGCAGAAAAAATTTAAATACTATATAATTTTAGCGAAGTTTAATGGCCAGTCTTGTATATTCTGATTATACTATCTTAATAGAATTACATACGAAATTTTACAACAAAGCTTTCGCATTTAGTCCGTTCTCAGCCCGTATAAACGCATTATCCTGCATGGAATACCAACAGAAACTAAATTTAGGTCGTCACAGATTAAAAGAAAGGGTAGGTTTGCATCTATTTTCAAAAGCTTAAATCTTTTAAAATCTTTTTTTAAGTAAGTTTTTTAAATAAAAAAAAAGAAAGAAAAAAGAAAAAAGAAGCTTCAGAAAAATTACTACGTTCATACAAAATTTAAACTAACGTAGAGTTGTAGATACTTGACAATATAAATGTTTTTTCTTTTTTGTCGGCTTTTCACTTTTAAGCAGTATAAATTCAAGGGACCTCCGAAATCGTCACTCAGCAAAACAGTATTGTTTGACATTGATATTCTATATTCGATATATCAATTCGTACTATATGTTTTTTATTTAGTTTATAGTCACTGTTTAAATTATTCTGTGTTCACAGTGTTAAGCAGATGCATAACCCGGCTAGCACGTGAATAAAATATTACATAAATCTCTTTAATTAGCCTTAAGACGATATATGTTGACTTTAATAATAGCATGTGATATTAAAGTATTAAAATTTTGCAAATATTTCCTCTATCCATGTCTAAGAGAGGGTTTTTATAGGTTTTTACTCTACTAGAATATTAATTACTTATCTTAAACGATATTGGTCGTCGTATCTTATATAGTAAGAGAACACCGCCGCCCATGAATAATCTCTTCACAGTCCGTGCATTTTACTGCCGGCTTTTTACGTCACTTAAGCGGTATTTAAGGGGTGGCGATATCCTCACTCACTCAGCGAAACATAGTAGAAGTACCGTTTCAAGTAGAACTACCGTTTCACGCTGAATATTCTGAGAGCGGAAGGTATCCTTTCGGATGAGCCGGCCCCATTAGTGCGTTAGCAGATGCTACAGCATGGCTCTGCCACGGTTATGGTTCCTTTCAATTACTAACTACTCCTTTACTCCTTTTAATTAAAATTTATCAAAATTGGAAGTCGGGTAAGTAATGGTTAATATCTATATATATTATACAACATAAATAGATAAAATTTATATAAAATTCTCGAAATCACAGAGTAAAGAATTATTTTTAATAATTGTATTCTTATTTATCGAAGTATTAGCTATTAATTCATATCAATTAAAATGATATTTTTCAATTTCCTTTTGTGGTAAGATATCATTGGGGGGCAGAAAATGTGGGAAAACGTCAGCTGGCTCAATTTTCCGCCAACACATCCGTGTAACGATAATCCAGCCACATTATGGGTTCACACCGGAGGCTCACAAAGTTTTATCGCTATATACGTATAAAGCAAAGCAATGATTGTGGCATGGTTGTCCTCCATGGACAACCATGCCACAATCATTCCTCCTCTCCTCTTAGCATCCTCCCCCGCTGTCCGAAAAATAATAAGAGTAATAATTATATTATATATTAGATTTTCTATACAGGAATTGGTTTTTACATGAAAAGTAGTTATCTTATTATGTTCCTAAGTTTTTTATTAAAAAAAGTTATTTTGGCTGATTTAATAAAATAGACTAGATAAAAATAATGATAGAACTAATAACTGTATTTTTGTTTTTTTTTGTATTATTCTATAGCAGACAAAGGAACAGGTAGATCTCCTATATGGTAAGAGAAATCCGCAGCTCATGAACAACCGCACCAAAGTCCACGCATTGTTTGCGTTGACGGCTTTTTATGCAGCATAAGCGGCACTTTTTAGAGCCTTCTATGTCCACACACACTCTGCGAAACACAGTATAAGTACCGCTTCACTGTGGTGTCATTTCGGACGAGCCGGTCCAATTTGTGCGTCAAAAATGCTTTAGCATAACCCACGGATGTAGAATCAAGGTTTTTGTGATGGTCGGTCAAAAAATCAAAAATTGCAAAAAAAAATAGAAATAGCGTAAATATTAATGAATTAGTTTTAAATTTTTAATTATTAACTGTATTAATCCTAATTTTACCTTAATATTCATAGATATCGGATAATACCTGATCAAGCAGTCATAAATATTAACGAGTGTTTAATACTAAATTTGGTTAGACTGACGCTTGTCAAATGCAATTATGAATTCATAATGATAAGTAAGCTTAATATATAGGGAATATTTATATCATAACTATATAATATAACTATTTCATCATTTATTTATAAAAATTGGGTGCCGAGCCTAAAATAAGTGATCCGCAGCCCATGTAAAAGTACATTGCCGGTTTTAATAACATGGCCTTTTGGCCAAATCGTATTGGTTTGGAAATATTATGCAGGCAGCTTTTTCCACAGATTGGTACGTAGTGCAAAATGCCTTACAAACTCGGTTACGATTATAATTTTTCTCGTTTTTATAATTTTACTATAGTTTTGTTATTACAATAGTAGGAAAGACGGCAAAGCCAACGCAATAAAAGATTATATCAACAATTTATATAAAAAATCAATTTTCGCTTTAGTTTTCATTTCAGCTAAACAATGTTTTTGTTTTTTTATGGAATAGCGGACAATGGAGTTGGTTGGTCTCTTATATGGTAAGAGAACAGCGCCGCTTAAACATCAGTGCCGCGAAAGTGTTAAGACACTGGCCCGACCACTGTCAACCGCCTCGAAAGACCGATTAAATTATATTTTTTTGTACGTACCGGGATTCAAAACCGATTCTCTCGTTTCATGGTAGGCTTATAAACCACTTAGCAACGAGGCTCTCAACTTATGTTAGACGTATGGATTTTTTAATAATATAGATTATAGTGGATAACAGAGCATCCCCTGATGGTAAGACATCACCGCTGTCCATAACTCAATGCTGTGCCCGGCTTTCTCACTTAACTTAGTATCCACTGAACGAAAAACATTTCAGAGCCAGTATTCTTTTTTATGAAAACATGTAGGCTAACGAGCAAGACGGTCCTAGGTTAATTGGTCTTATGATCATGGCCACCCTCAGTCCATGCTGTGCCTCGGGTATGTTGTCGAACTTTTAAGAATAAATGTGCTCTTTTGAAGGTCCCCAAGTTAAGCATTACTAAAGACTGAATGAATTTAGAAATTTAATTATAAATATTTTTTTATTTTGATTCGAAGACAAGTTCAAACAAAACTATTCTGTTACGAATAATTTAAGAAAACAGCCTTATATTAGAAAACTTATTTGCATTTTAAAGTTTGTCAACCATTTTAATTCAGTTACAGTTTTATTTCATTCAAAGAAATAGCTAATAGCTATAAGAAATTTTCGCCGAATATACGGAAAATAGGCAATCAGCACCCCGCGGTTACTTCGAATTTTCCTTGTTAAGTGGCGCTTCGAATGGA
>DWCF01005516.1:0-14085 GCA_018230265.1 Delias oraia
TCAACACTGGCAACACGCACTGGTTGAAGACTTTCGTCTTCAGGCACTGAGGCATTTTAGAGGAGAAGATGTACTTGGGTTTTCCGAACGCTGCGTCAATAATATATATATTCTACAAAAACAGACAGTTTGATTTTAATAGTCAAAGTGAATCATGAATTTTGTATTTTTAAAACACAGTTTTTTATTTTCACAGATGTCACACGCACTATGAAAATCTTAATTTAATTATTATACGATTAAAACTCCTTGGTTTACTCTATTTTTTATTTAATTTAGTATGAAAATGTCTAAAAATTATTTACTCCTACTCTCTAATCTAAGTAGAAATTGTTTTATGCTTTCAATTTCTGATGACATTTGCTTCATACAAGAAAACAATTCCTTCATGGGATCTCTAGTTTCTTCAAAGAAATCTGCTATTTCTTCCTTAACGTCATCCATTCCGTCATCGAGTACTGACAGTCGCTTCATAATGTCGTCATATTTCACTTTCTGCACCAACACGTTTTCTGGCTTGTCTACGATTGCTTTGTGGTCGTTGTTAATCTGCAAATTCGTAACTGCCTTATGAATTTCGTCAATTTTATTAATGAACTCTTTCATATTCACTTCGTCGTCTTTTTGCTTCATTTTATCGTAAGCAATGGCGAATATCGACTCGCGCAGACGCGAGGGCAACGCCTTGAAGTATATCCATTTCGGTTTCCCCGGTGACAATATTATCCAGTTGACGACGCGCCGCTTTCTCTTAATGCCTTCTACAACCCTCTTTGGTAGCATGAAGGCAAAGAATCTGTTGTACACTAAATGGTCTAGCGTGGACAAAAATTGCACTTGCTTCTCTAGTCTCGTTATATTGCCTAAGATTGCTAGATCGTTGATATCGCTAACAGCGACGCCCACCATCAAATTCATGATCACAATGGCTGCTAGTATCAGGAAGATTAGGAATATGAGACGTATGATAATGAGCGACGGCTCGAGCTGCGTTGAGTTCTCTTGATCGAATAGCGCTTGGTAATCGAACTCTGACGTCATCATCACAACAGTTTTCACGAACGCCGCCCACGGGCTCTCGAATGGGATCTGAGTGTGGAATTGAATCATAAAACTCAGCGAGAATCCCACGATGATAAAGGCGAATGTTAATAAAATCTGGAACAAACGACAAGTAGGAATGTCTTTATTACGAAAAAAGATGAGTTAGTTAAATTTATAACTTTTTGGCTGATTTTACCAAACAAATGAAATAAAATCACATTTTTATTTGAATACTCATTGTCGGTATGGCAATAATATTTGCTAATAGGATTCTACATGTATGTTATATAGCTACTTATACATACTTGTGACTGTGGTATTTAGGGGTATTAAAGGTGTTAATTGTATATATTATCGAACTAGGTAGTCCTGTGTTTCAGGTGAACAAAACGCGAGTAATTATTATAAAATTTAGTAATCCACGACCGACTACTCTTTCATTTACAAATCGATTTGAATTTGTCCACAGATAGCTCAGTGCTTAGTATTTAGTATCATAACTTAGATACTTATTATAAAAGTCTCGCAGCTCAGAGTACCTTTTGGCTTAGGCCTCCATCAACAAAATTTTCCGCGGGAATCAGCCGTGGTGTGAGGTGACTAATATTAGTGTGGAATAAACTAACATGTAAATTATTACCTACGCTTAAATTATACGCTAAAAAAATATATCGCTTTATTGTCACTTACTTTAATGATATTAACCGCTACTTTCCCAAACATCAAGACATAGTAGCCCCAGTTAGGAAACCGTGACAGTAAAAACATAAGCTCAATCCAAGAGAAAAGCAGCGCTAAAGTGGCGATGTGCCTCGGCCAGTCCGCATTCTCAGCCAACTGGATTGATGTAGGCAACACGACCGCAAGGAATATGGAACCCAGTTTTATCCAAGTTTCCATTTGAAGAAAATACATTTTATTTATTATATTCATGTACAATGTTTCCTGAAATTAATTTAATATTAATTTACGTTTAAAACTCTGATATTTATTTATTATTATATTAAATAAATATATTTATTCGATAAATACTTTTCTTTTAAACAGTATTAAAACTATATTATTATTTACTATATTATTAGATAACTATATTATTTTCGATATTATTAGATAGCTTACTTTGCTTACCTGTAGTATTATCAGAACTACAGACACATATACGACGTTCGCCCAAATCGTCGGACATATTAAAAACGGTGGAGTAGTGTCGGTGTCTCTGTAGAAGAATACGGACATCGTGTAAATGGTCAGCGATGATACAAGAAACGAATATAAAACGACAATGACATAAAAGAAGGGCAGCAAAACTTTCCACTTCAGGTGCAAGAAGCTCTCCACCAAGGGGTGCACCAGCAGCTTCTTTTGGGAGTATCTGTTTCCAGTTTTGATAAGAGCTTCTATCACCTTCATTTGATCCATCTCACATACCGACGGCAATAGAATCCTATAGTCCACGGTGATCTCACAATTGGGATCGTAGAAATTCGGACAGTTGGAATTGATATAAGAATCAAACACGTCTGATATGAATTCTGTTGGTTTTGACAGCGTATTCAACATCATGTCAATGGCTGTAGTTCTAAATTTCTTCGGACCGTCGGTACGGCCGGATAAGTCGGCGCCCTCGCGGAGAAGGAAAGTGATGACGTCCCTACTGCCATGATGACTGGCTGTGTGCAGTGAGAACCAGCCTTTGCTGTTCACCTCGTGGATAGTGGTTTTATCATATTTCACTATGAATTGGGCGACGTCGATCAAATTCTTCATAGCAGCGAGGTGCAGCGGCGTTGAGGAAAAGTGCGGACTGTCTGTGGTTCTAAGACGTATATCCGCGTTCTTGGAAAGTAAAAGTTCAACGCAAGGAACGCTATTGCTCATCACGGCGAAGTGGATCGGCCCGAAGCCTCTCCAGTCGCCAGCAGATAGAGAGTCCACCATTGGCAGTGCTTCTTGCTTGTTGTGCTCTAACAGGATCTTTAATATTTCAGTATGGCCATACTCTGCAGCTTTATGCAGTACACTTATATCTCCGGGAAGTTTTATTTTAATGGACGCTCTCTCTTCTAACAAAGCCACAACACAATCTTTATGACCATTGATGATAGCCTTAAATAATGGCGTTTCGCCTTCGACATTCTGACTGTCAACAACGCCTTTGTGCTTAGCAACACTTAATATCTCCTGGAGTATGTCTAAGTTACCAATATAAGCTGCTGAATGAATTGGCGTTTCACCGTCGTATGCCTGAAATAGAAGAAGGCGTTTTAATATCTTAGTATCTTTCGTATCATAAAAGTATTTATTATTTAAGAATTGATTACTTTAAGTGTAACATCCGCACCGGCTTCTAAAGCGATGCATACACCGTGTATCCAGACTTCTTCGATAGCCTCTTGAAGTACTGTATGCCCTTCCTTATTTTTCACATCTACCACAGCTGACAAAGGATCTGTATTAAAGTAATCATAGTTGGCCAACAACTGAAATATAAATCAACAACATTTATTTACCTCCTAATAGTTGCTTCCCCGGCATGTTACGGAGATTTAATATAAGAAATACATTTAAACACACACATACACTCTTCTTGTTAGGTCATTTTTTGGGTAATATTTTTACATTTCTTTATTTTAAAATAATTCAACCCGTATTACTTGGGGATGGTTCTGCAATTCTTTTTACCTTCAAAGGTTCTTGCAGCTGCTTCTTTACGCAAATGTGCATCGGTGTATTTCCCTTGGAATCCAAACAGGCAACGTTAACACCGATATCCAACAGTTCCTTAATGGCGCTCATGTTCTCTAGTTCCACGGCCGTATGAAGTGGTGTTTCAACGTTGTTAAGTCCTGTTGCCTTCATGGTATTGTAGGTACCGCCTGCTTTGATAAGCATTTTGATTACACCTGTAAAACTGAAAGAATATTGTTTAAAGGATTTCATGTCCAGCCAGACGCCAATCAAAAATTGGGGCAGAATACAAAGTTTCGTCCGTATCACCTCGTCGTATGTTATTATACAACAGAGCGTTTTCAAGGCATTTTGAGCCTGCTTGCAGAGGTATTTCCATACCAACACGACTTGGGATCTCAAAAAACGAGCATGCCTATCCCTAAAAGGCCTGCAACGCACCTGCAACCCAGTAAACGCTAGGGATGTCCATAGGTGGAGGACCGCTTATCCTAGATGAGCCTTCTGCTCTTTTGCTTCATTGTTTTCATAAGAAAAAGAATAGCCTTGCTTCAAGCAATAATGTGACACAAATGCCTTACTTATCCTCGTTATTTTTAAGATCAAAATCATGATAGTGTGCCGATGCTACCACGTCGAGTGGTGTACGGCCGACGGCATCCACGATGTTGGGATCTGCTCCAGCAGCCAACAAAAGTCTGGTGGAGTGGAGGCGAGCGCATGATACTGCTACGTGTAATGGGGTCCAACCTCTTTGTAGAAGTGGTAGCTGTTGAGTATGTCCTGGTTATTGTTGATAGGTACTATTTTTTATGTTATAGTATAAGGGAGTATAGTATATATAAGGGGGAGCGAGTGAGGATGTCGGAGGCCCGAAAATGCCGCTAAAGCGGCCTAAAGAGCCGGACCATGAGTGGACTGTTGCACGATTTTTCAAGGGCGGTGGTGTTTTCTTACTATATAGGAGACCCACCTGCTCCATTTGCAGCTGTACTATTTGAAAAAATTGTAGTGAGACGTACCGTTCCTTTAATATTGAGGCAGTTGTGGTCGATGTTGTCCTTCCAGCTCTTCGGCAGCGTTCGATTTACGTCTCGGTCGTCGCAGCGAACATTTGCCATCGCTTGAGTTACAGGGCATAGCTTCCTTACTTCGTCTTCTGCATCAGAAGACATGTCCTCGGACTGGACGCGGATTTGCATCTCTGTAACATTTTCCAACGAACTTTTTTGCTGTTGATTTACGTGATTCGATTATAGTAGGAGCTTTTTGAAGCTATAAAGTTAAACAGATATCTAGAGGTTAGGGAAAAGTTTACGGCACGAGAGGAGACCGTGTTGGGAATACTTATAAGAAAACAACAAAATTGTTTTGATTGATTACTTATACTGTTTTTATCACTCATTTATCACTCATGAAGGGCTGGACAGATTTTTATAAAGTTTGATAAGACACATTGAATAAACATATGTATAGGCTATTTTTATGTGACTATTAAATTCAAGAGTACTGTTGTTAGAGTGTATTGGGTTTTTGAGTTTCGCGGGTCCAAGAATTGCTGAGAGTTCACAATTGGACACGATAGATGCCGTATAGGGCAAGATGATGTCTGCCAGATCCACGGCCTACGGCCTACGGCTAGCCCCAAAGTCCGCGAGAAGCTGTAGAGGTCTTATGCCGACAGCGATAGTCCTTTCAAAAAAAAAATGCCAGATCCACTAGTCCTTTAAAACAAACCTTGGGACCATTAAAAGCGTATACGATTAAACTATTGTTAATAATAAAAAATGGCAACAATTTTAATATGCAACACAAGGTCTCTTTTATTTTTAAATTAACGAAAACCTCATTACTCTGAGGTGGGCGGCAAGACGTAATTGTGACGTGGAAGAATAAACTAATTATGAATCTGACAAAATCAAATTACACTCGTCAAAAAGCGTTTTGTGAGCATCTTTAATACATTTAGCGAGTTATTAAGCCCACGAGTGTTTTCAGCGTTGAGTCATGGAGATTGCACAGAATTTTATGGTAAGCACTGAAAAGTTTAAAAACGACGAACTAGGCACCATCAACAATTTATTAGAGTTATCTCGCCGTCTCAATTTCCAAGCCTGGGATACTTAAAAACGATCTAAATTATATTTTTATGCCCCTATAAGAGAGGAGTTTGATGAAGACCGCTTTTATAGCCTGTAGTCCTGCGTGATTGGCGAACTTTTTACAACTATCTGCTTTAAGATCCCGTGACCCTTTGATGTAGACTAATTTCAGAATTTTCAACAATTTAAATATAGATTTCGGATATATATGTTTAGCGGAAAAGGTAGTTGGAAGTCCACTTTGATAGTAAGAAAACTGCCGCCTATTCGTAATCACAACAATCAGCGTTGTTGGTAGTGTTGTCGGCTTTTAACTCCGCTTAAGCGGTATAAAACAACGAGGTTTCGGTGTCCTCACTCGCAAGTAAGGCTCGCACCCTTGGTGCTACGTTGCACACAAATTGAGTAAATATTCCGTACTTCGAGGGCCCTCTAGCCACGGAAACCATGACGCGCATCAACGAGAATGGCAACGTGGTGGGGACGATAATCGTGAACTGCGAAGGCTTCCCGGAGACCACGACCCTGGACAGCCTGACGGCGGCCACCTACTCCACTCACATGAGGAACTTGTCGCACCATGCCAACAACGCGCTCAAAGAAGTTGTGAGTAGACGAACAAGTTATCAAACATTTCTTTAAAGTGATCGTGGCTCATACTCTGCCCTGTTTAGCCACAACTAATGAACCTTTTTGATTGTCGATTATGAATTTCATATTTGATGTCGGGCTTGATGCTCAGATTGTATTTCTCAGAGATGACACAGCGCGTTGGTGATATCATTCTAGATGCTATCAAGAATATTATACACACGTGCCTATAGGAGAAGTCTGAGCCTTTCTTCTTTAAAAGTTGAATGTATGTTGAATGCTTTGAATGTATGTTTGAATCCATGGGAAAGTTATCTAATTATAATATATTGGTATATCTCTTGTAACGAACAACGGATCAGGCGCATCTCCTATTTGGTAAAAGAATACCGCCACCTATGAACAACTGAGTTGGTTGTGTTGAAGCAGGTGATGCTTTTAATTTCGCTAAAGTGGTTCAATTCCAACGAACTCGGATATCTTCATTAACACAGCGAAACACAGTACAAGTACCGATTCACGCTAAGCATTCTGTGAGCCCGGGTATCTCTTCGGACAAGCCGGCCCAATTAGAGCGTCTGCATATGCTTCAGCATGGCTCTCCCACGGGTGCAAAGTTTGTCTATACTAACATTAGTAGCTCATAAAAAATGGACTGATTTTGAATTTGATTGGAACAACTTATATGTAACGGCCACGTTTCCAGGACGTCACCGACGAGCTGATGGTGCTTCGTCTGGTCTCCAAGAAGACGGAGGCCGTCGTGGCGCCTGATGTTGAGTTTCATTTGATCGTCGTCATGCGAAAGGGCTAACAGCTTTCCTTGCCTCACGCGAAAGGGCTAACAGCTTTCCTTGCCTCACGCTTATAGCTGATTGTTTATATTAAAAGAATCCTTTAATTGAAAACATTTCGTATTTGATTGAATACAATTTTTTTAACAGTGAAAGTATATTGATATTGACTTAATTCTGCGAGCTTTGTCTTATAAGTGACGTTAAATATATGGTCGTTGTAGTACGGATGTTTTAGTATTAATTAGAATCGTTTCTATCAAAATGAATTTTATTGATGACTGTAAGAAACGTGTAAACTTGGAAGATTTTCACTAACTGCTAAATTTGCTAATGTAGAATATTTTTAAAAGCAAAACTGCCTTCACGATACAACGCGGCAATGCAGCCAGTATTTTGAATACGCACCCAACGCACCCAACCTCTTTTATATATGTAACCTATTTTATATATCTAATCAATATAATATAACAATATAATCCAAATAATAGTTATAAATTTAACAATTATACTTCCTTATTTATTTACTTAGTTAAAATCAGATACTTTCTTTGTGCTCTGTCTTTATTTTGTGATTATAAATGCCCATTAGCGAATAGAGAAAGAGAAAAAATAATTGAGAAATATTTCAAGTACAAAAAGGTTTATTAGTTTGGGAGGTTAAACGAGAGACTGGAGGTTTTTCAATAGTAATTTTGTGAGAGAAATATTTTTTAAATATTATTATATGAATATGCTATAGTTGGTATATTAGGTAAAATAATGTCTAGGCAGACATCTGACCGTAATCCCGTCGATAGGTAACGGAAACGCGGCCTTATGGGACTCTTAGGCAAATATTCTACTCCCCAGGAAATAGGCTACACTCCAAATGTATCCCTTCGCGGTTGTCTATATTGTATCTTTATTTCACTTAGCTACTTATGAGCGTAAAAATGAACGTAAAAATAAATTAATTGTATTTTAAAAATAATAAATTCAATTTTTTGGTAATAACTGCTTTGACATTTTAGCTTTCTATTTATGCATTTAATTGACATGAATGGGGTTGATAGATTTTTTAAATGTAAATGGTAGCAAACTAGTGAGAAGCTCATAGGATAAACGGGCCTCCGCCCATGGACACTTCTAGCCCTGGTAAAGTCGCGGTTGTGTTATCGGTCTTTAAAGCTATGGGACGCTATTTTTTGCAATTCCCCAAGTCGTATTGTTTAGATATGTACGTAGCTGCACCGCTAAACTGTATCCCTCGATTTTGTTATCATTAGTTTTTTTTTTGCGTAGCAATGGAAGCAATTATAGAGACGTATTCACGTGAAAACTAAAGTTACAGTTTATTAATAAAATCTGAGTTTAATGTATATAAAATAAAATCAGTCGAACTTTTCTCCCTATTTAACGTGTAGGTACCATATTTTGTATATTAATATTAGTATTAACGCTTATTTTGTAGTAGCCATATTTTTAAAATATAATCTGAAAATGTATAGGATAATTGTTCTTGTACTTAGCTTTCCAGTTTTTTGATAATTACAATATCATTGTTCATTATAAGCAAGCAAGAAGGCGAGACGGGTATTTTAATTTATTTAAAGATTTGTTGCTGCTTTCTTTGTAAATTATCTACAGTTTTCTAAAATACAGGTAAGCTGTAAAGAGGTAAAGATTTCTTTTTAAAAAGAAGTGTGTTTCCGAGTGATGGATCCGTTATTATGACGTCTGCGGGTGTAGGGCGGGCGGGCGACTATACTAAGTGTACGTCTGTCTCGTTTTTGAAAAACAACAAGTGTTGTTAACATAGGGCTAGTATAGTACTAGCTTTTTTACATATTTGTAAGAGGGAGCGAGGCAAGTGCTTCGCTCAAATGTATCGCAGAGTTGGCAGCGAGCGGCCACTTTAATATGAAAAGTTTCGAAAGTCATGGCAAAGGCTTTCTGTTCTAGTCGAGTGAAATATTTGCGCACGCAAGTTTGCTACCTTTATCAAAGTTGTTTTATTTAGAGCTTAAAGAGTTTATGACGCTTTGTAAATCCGTTTGGAAGCTCTCGTTTCAATCCGAAGCTGCTATTTTACGAGTCGGTCGAGATTTAAATACTCTCTCGTCTTAAAACCACTTTTAAAGGATATTTTTCAATAAAAACAAATACGAAATTGATTCGTTAATAAGATAGTAGTAGATTAAGAGAGAAAAAACTTGCAAGATTAGCTCTTTTTTATTGGTAAGCATAATATTCTATATCCTCTTACAATGTAGGTAATCCAAGGTTTATTAGGAGCACATAGCCACAGGTCTAACACCGTAGGAGAAATCGTAAATTCTGTCGAAACCGATTATAACAACATCGACCGACCGGTTATAACAACCAGATTGTCAGGTCCGGATCTCTAGTAATTTATTCAGTAAACATATCGCCTATAAGAACTTTGGATACAGCGACATATCATTTACAACGACGAAACATTATCGATGTTCATCAAATATTAATAATGGCTTCTTATGCCGTCAATAAAATATATAAATAATAAAGTACGTCTTTGACTTGAGCAGTATGAAACGTGAAATGCAAAAAGTTTTTACGCCTTGGCTAACAAAGCTCGACTAAAATGACTTACTTAAGAACTGGCGTAGTCTTATAACCGTTACTGTAAGCAGCTAAGTAAATTTTGTATTCAATAACATATTTCTTAATAAATCTTTTTATTTATTTTCTGACATATGATTTGGCACAAGTACACATACATAATCTATACTAGATAAATACCTATGATAATGTAACCACAGAATGTATTGCTTATAACAACCATCGATTACCATCGGCAAATATACGGCGTCTTTAAAGTAGCTATATCAGATATAGGGCAAGCGGTTCTCCGCCCATGGACACCCCTAGCCCTTGCAGAACCGCGGGTGCGTGCTGGCCTCGTAAATACCGATATAATAATCGTAAATAGACTACGTTAATTAGTAATTGTTGAGGAGAATAACTCGCTTTCGAGAGGTCCAATGCAAATGCAAATTGTAGGTTGGTGGATCTTTGTTCCCATTTTTTACAAAGCTTTATTGCAACCTTTTATGTGTGGACTTTGTTTTATTGTAACGAATTGGTTTTTTTATACCCGTATAGTTTTGTATACACTCATTGTATTTTGTGTTAACTATTAACATTGATTCGTATAAAAGCCTTAGAGTAAGAATTGTGTCTTTGACAGCCCCACCAGACGGATTTATACTTATATTGCATTTATTTGTATTTTGTAACGTTCAAGAAGAATAAAGGAAGCTGCGTGCAAGACTCAACTTCTCGTTTCACAAAATCTCGATGGCTGCGGTCTGATTAGGCGATCGTAATAGTTGAA
This sequence comes from Delias oraia, assembly GCA_018230265.1. Taxonomy (NCBI): domain Eukaryota; kingdom Metazoa; phylum Arthropoda; class Insecta; order Lepidoptera; family Pieridae; genus Delias; species Delias oraia. The sequence goes on from DWCF01005516.1 coordinate 10,578, forward strand.
AGGGCTGAAGGTACCTTCGGAAAAGCCCAATAGGATGGCTACTTGGCGGGCGTTGCCAGCATATGCCGCCAGGTGCAGCGGCGTCCGTCCAAGGCTGTCGAGCCGGTGCTTCTCCATATCGTGCTGAATGAGCAGGCTGAGGGAGTCCCCACCGTAGAGGGCGGCCAGATGGCACGCGGAGACAAGGTCGAGGCAGCAGGTGGCGTTCGCGTTCGCGCCGTCTCTCAGTAGCCTGTAACATGGTAATGGCTAATGTCAGCGTACGTTGTTAGAGCCTCGTAAGCTAACGTGACATCACCAGGGTCCATTTCCAGAGTGCATAGAATGCGTTCTTGTTATAAATAATTTCGGAGGGCAATCAGTAAGCACACCTGAGAAGCAGTCAGCCGTCCATGGCCGCACCCAGCCTTTTAGATACGATTATTTGCACCGGCTAATCCCGAATGAAACCACGGGCTTACAGAATATAAGCCAGAATAATATTTGTACTGTATTTCGTTGAGTTAATAATCGAGGGAAATTTAGTAGAACTACTACTGTTCATGATACCGGTGGCAAACACGTTTAGGTTGCCGCTTAAGCATCATAAAAAGTCGTCAACACAACAGAAACGCGGATTGCGTCGTGGTTATCTATAATATAGGTTAAATCTAAATTCATGTAGTTTCTCAACCGACTTTTTACGATTCATTTAGTACACTGTGCAATAATGTACACTAGTTTAAATCTTTGTTCTTCTTTTTGATGAGCTGGACATCATCGAACGTGGACCTGCTTATCCTATTGTTATCCTATAACGTATAAAATTTGTCCATTCGTTATAAAAAACTCCTCTATTTTGTTCAGAGGTAAAAGACCCTCAGCAAAATGGCCAACCGTTGAATTTCATCCGAATTATGCGACTGTATAGCGTCGAGTAGCTCTGTGTTGAGCCTTCTCGTGCGTCGATCGCTTCGCTGCCACTTCTTGGACCAGGAGGTGGCCGTGTCCGGGGCGGGCGACGACTCGGGCGTGGACATCACCGATGACGGGGCCATGGTGAGTGGCAGCAGGCGCCGGTAATTTCTGCGAATCGCATGAAGTCTGATTGAATCTGATTGAAATGAAATCACTGCCCTTCGGTTATTTGAAACATGATCAAAATATTTTCAACCGTGGAAAAGTCATGCTGAAGCATATGCTAACATACTAACTAGGTCGGTTCAGCCAAAGTGACACCACGGGCGAATTGAATACTCGGCGCGAAATATTAGCTGTACTTGAAACTATGCTTCTACTGTGTTTCGCAGAGTGAGGATATCGGAGGCCCTTAAAAATGATAATTACGCGACCAAAAAAGCCGGCAACACAACCAAAGCGCGGAATGTAGCGTGGTTATCTATGGGCTGGGACAGTGATATCTTACCATATAGGAGACCCACCTGCGCCATTGTCGCCTATACCATATAAATATTGTTTATATTGTAATATTGTATATATTGTTTAGTCTTGAATGACAGGGTAAAAATTTTATACATTTTGAGATTTTTTTGATGTCAAGATATAGCCATCTGTTGGCTTAAGAAGTTATATTTTAACTTCTTAAAATTAGTTAGGTACTTGTAAAAATAATTAAAGAAATATATTCAAATGTAGTTTCAGTAGACGAATATTTTTTGTTTTAGTCCATACATTTTTACTGGCCTGTCATTGTTTGCCTGTTGAATTGATGCCTCCGTATTCAGAAGAGGCGACTCTTCAGACGTTGCAAACAAACCTTGCTCTACATCTGAAAATAAAATTTGCTGAAAGATGAATCCTCATACATGTCATTAAAAACTCACGCTGATCGAAAGGACTACCTCGTCCGGAACGATACCACGGGCTCATAGAAGGAAATGGTGGCAAACGAACAGGAGGCTAACCAATGATGAGCGATCTTCCGTCCACGGACACCTACGGCATCCGATGCTATCCCTTTTATGGATAGGTACGCTCTTATTTTGAAGATCGTTTTAGTTTGGAAATACCACTGCAGGTGGCTGATTCCACATAGCGATGGAACGCGACATGAAGTGTCTTAAAACGAGTTGTGGAATAACAAACATTGCAACAAATGTGGAATAGATTATTTCCAATTTGTTTTGATGGGGTTGCTGTTATGCTATGTGTTGCTGTTACCATATTAATGTTTTTTAATGGATCTGATGACGCTTAAAAGTGTAACAATTATAATATAAGAATGTGATTTCGTCTCATCATATGTTAAATGTTCTATACTGTTCTGGACTGTATATACTGACATAATAAATCTCTTTTTTTATGAAACTTTATTAAAAAGTTTTTGTCCATTGACTGAATGATACTGGTTCCCCACTGCATTTTATATGAATTCTACTTTGTATAACAGTATAGGCGCAGTTGTCCATTAAAACAGAATACTCAACGTAAAACTGTACTTGTAGTTTGCTTCCTGAGTGAGATGAGATGGCGCGGTTGTCCATGGACGGCGGTGCTCTTACGTATAGGAGAATTCGCCTGTTCCGTTGTCCGCTATACCATGAAAAAAGTGCGATTATCTCTTACTATAATATAAGGGAAATGTCGTCGTAAGATATTAATAAATTTCCTTCATCCTATCGGGACGTGTCTTAACACGGAGCGGTTCATTAGGGAAGTGTTTTCTAACCTGTGGTATGCAGACCCTGAGACTTCGCGAGTAATTATATGTATGGGATACGGTGTCATCTCTGGACCGTGAATAAATGCTAACAAGAACTAAGATAAATACCTAATCTGATTTTTTTGCTGTTTATTTTATTAAGAGGACTGTGAAAACAATCCTTGAACACCTAGGGAGCCGTGGTTGAAATAGGTTGGAGATCGCTGCATTAAGGAACTGCGGCTGAGATTAACATAGAAGGGCCGATGCGCTCACTACGCAATTACCGCAAACTATTTGCAAAGCATTTACAACATTATTCACTTAATGGCGGTGAAGAACGCGACTCCATTAGGAAGTACCATCTAGTTATATAAGAAAACTGTTCAGTTACTTCGTAAAATTCAAATCAAACAGACGGACTCGGCAAACATTGTTTTGCCATATAAATTGTTAGTAAGTTGTAATATAGTTGACATTATAAAACTCTACAACTTAAAAATCAAAATAAAATAATTTATTTATCGTAGGATTTAAGAATCGCTTGATGAATTGCGCGTTACTGCGTTTTTACAACACTGTTAACATCAAAAAATAATAATTTACTTATACTTACGTTTAAAAAGTAGTCGTTCCAAAAGCATCGTTGCAGAAGAAACAGTGACAAACCGAACCGCGGCATTTTATGCAATGGCGCAACTTTTATTATTTTAATTCATCGTCATCAGCCTACTCAAGTCCACTGCTGGACATAGGCCTCCACCTAAGACGCCCACCCGTAATGATCCTCAGCGATCTGGATCCAGCGGTTGCCCGCGACCTTCGTGAGATCGTCTTTCCATCGCGTGGCGGGACGTCCCACTTTGC
>DWCF01005517.1:0-14082 GCA_018230265.1 Delias oraia
GCAGGCTTAGTCTTGTTCTTGCTCAAGTCTTACACGGTCAGTCTTGGTCTTGCTAAAATTAGGCGGTCTTGGTCTTGCATTTGGGCAACACTATCTATCTCACTATCTATTCTCGATGCATTTCTATAAGAATATTGTTTGGAAAAAATTAGTCTTCAAAGACTGGTTGCCAATTAGACGTGCTTTATTGACGTAGCTAGTAAATCAGAGTATTAATATTGTTATTGTGATTCACAATTGTAGCGAGCAATTTCAAAATATGTACATAGATCAACTTGCTTTATATCAGAATAGGTTTTCTAAATATTTTAAAAACCATTCGAATTATTCCAAAATTTTCGTATTGCGCAATTTTTTTTTTATTCTATAGCGGAAAACGGAGCAGGGTCTGCTATATGGAAAGAGAACACCGCCAGCCATGAACAACCGCGCCATTGTCCACGCATTGGATGTTGTGCCATTTAACAAGTACCATTTCACGCTGTAGTAGTCAGCGTGCCCGTGGTATGACTTTGGACGATCCGGCATCCGATCATGACATATGTTTTACAAATAATATAACAGACATACCTAAATAACCGATCCTAATCCTTTTTTGTCGAAAGTAAAAAGTATTCATAAATAACGTTACATCACCGCCATCTAGCGGTATGTTGACGAACTACAACCCGTTACAGGCGGCAAATTACGTTAAAATGTTCAAACATTTTTCAAGATAGAGCCAGTCATATTCTTTCGCATAACATAAAATAGAAAGTTATTAGCACATTTTTACAGGAGATCATAAAAAGCAAGGCCAATAAATTAAATAACACAACTCAAGACGAATGAATTTCGTCTAAGACATGAATTGATATTGCGCACACAGCTTCCTCAGAAGCCCTTCGCGTTCCTTGGTGTCGAAGACATTTTTTTGTACGATAACGCGTTAAATTAACCACACACGCACGTGACTCACGGACGCGCTCGCAAATATTTATCTACAACAGCATAAAAACATTTAACTAGCTATTCCTCTATTCTATTCTCATTAAACATAGATAAAACACATGAAAGACGAAGGAAAAGCTGAATAAGTGCCTACTGTTTCGACTTCAATCACGACCCATACTAGCAACGAATTTTAATGCAACTTTGTTCAAGGCGAAAGGTGTTCCACCACTTGTGGCGGGGCGACCGGTAACCCATTTCACTTGACTGTATCCTAAAAGGTACACAAGATAATACTTATTGTAAATACTGGCAACTAAAATAAACATTAACCTTTCTTTCCATGCTAACTGTATGTTCACAGGAGATCAGCTATAACGTATACTAGAAAATTATATGTCTATGATCAAAGTCGAACTGTGTGATTTTTTTGATAGTCTGTGTAAACGAGACGTTACTAAATCATTGTGACATTCACCATTACGCAATTGGCCAGTAGAAAGTCACATCACGTGCCGCGACCACAGTGTTTCAACCCTCGCCCGAGAGGCACCATTCGATCGACGACAATCGCATCACCGTATTAGACGCGAAATCATCTGTTGGAGATGCTCGTTCAAAATCTTAAAAAACTGAGTCTAATCAACAAAAAAAGAGTACTTCGAATGAGGCATTTTTTATGTGGTACGACAACACAGGCGCTCATCACAAACCGCATCTCAGTCCGTGGTTGTGTTGCTGGCCTTTTACGCCGTTGATTTCAAGGGCCTTCGATATCCTCGCTCACTAAGCGAAACAAGCAAGTTTCACGCTGAGCTTTGTGTGAGCCTGTGGTATCACTTTGGACGAACCGGCTCAATTAGTGCGTCAGTATAAGCTTCAGCATGGGTCTCCCAGCAGCATTTGTTTTCAGTTAAGCGAATAAAAACAAGCTTAACAACTATCACATAAACTATATTACTTGGAATAAAGATAAACAGATATGTGACCGACATCATTTACCTAGCAAGCCTTTCCCCGGGTTATCAAAACCAGAATTTCAAACGCAGAGGACTACTTTAAAACTTTTGTTATTTTAACAAGAAAAAACACTACGGATTTGTGTAACGGCTCGGCTCTGACGACAAGTCACTCCACATGAACGAATAAATTTTGCCAAACTCATACAATTTATCGTGTAAAAGCAAAATGTTTGACGGATAAATTTGGATGCAAAAGTTGATCGCATTCACGAAAAGCATTCATCATTCAATTGTAATGTTTATTGAGACCTCTGTATTTTAATTTGTTTAAGAGGTGTACAGTATACAATTCATGTGAAGGTTGTATGAGAATTGACTTCATCTTTATTTGTTAAGGGAAATCCTCTGTTTGCCATAATGGTCTTGACTAGTGTTGCGTAAATGCAATACATCTGGTATTGGTCTTGGTCTTGCTATTGAGCTCCCAATCTTGGTCTTGCAGCAAGAGCTTTGCAATTACCTATTAGACTATTGATATTTAAAAAAGTTTACTTCAGATCTTAGAAATACCTATCAGAAAAGTAACATTTTGAGGTTGAATTAGCATAGCCATAGTAAAGACCAACCAGATTTATAAAATATGTTTAAAGATTTAATGAGAAATTCCAAAAATAATTGCCAAAAAAAAATTGCTGCAAGACGCGCGAGTCTTGCAGGCTTAGTCTTGTTCTTGCTCAAGTCTTACACGGTCAGTCTTGGTCTTGCAAAAATTAGGCGGGCTTGGGCAATACTAGTCTTGACAGCTAGGCGTGGACAGAATATCATTCGAGTGAAAAGATACATCGTGATGATCATAATAAATGTATGCAACTACCCACATTGAACAACACAACTTGTACAAATAATCACACTTGACGCTAAATTAAAGCTTAATCGTAATTCGTAAATTTCCCAGCCACAATAGGTGTTCGATTTCAATGAGTTCGCGACTAAGGCGAGGCGAGTGGCACTTGTTGTGATGGCCAGAAGGTCGAGATGGCTTTTCGCATGTTCGACAATGAACGGCATCACGTGAAAATGGTTAATAACATCCCGACATGGTCACTCTTCAATACTATTGATTTGACACTCGTACGATAACGATCTTAATGTACCTAAACAAGCCGAGCATCCGGTTACATCCACCCCCAAAAGGATCCTACTGTTGACTCAGCCATTATCGACTAATTGATCAACACAAATCATTTTATTTACAATTGTTAGTTAAGTTTACCCGTAGGAGAGCCATGCTGACGAACTAATTGGGCCGGCTCTTCCGAAGGATACCACGGGCTCGCAGAATACTCCGCGTGAAACGGTACTTGTACTGTGTTTCCTTGAATGAATGACGATTTCGTAGGGCCTTAAGCGGCGTAAAGAACCGGTAGCACAACTAAAACGTGGATTGTGGCGCGGTTAGTCATGAGCGGCGATGTTCTCTTACCATATAGAAGACCCGTCTACTCTGTTGTCCGCTACATCATAAAAAGTATAATGCATTTAATTATAACAAATTTTAATATTTGATAAATATACACTATAGTTATTTGACCAGTTCTTATTATGATAATACATGGCATCGGATGAGTGCGTAATATTTTTTTTCATTGGAAGAAGTCGTAACATCAAACTATTAAAGAAACGTATGTGCAATTTGCAACATAATTAATAATTATAAATATAATTGAATAACCTCCTGTTTTCGAATGTCATACAGTTTCATCACAATGGAATACACATGTCTCAACTTTGAGAATTACAATTTTGGATGACACAAACAAGCCGTGAAGCTATAACAAGTTTATTGTTCGCCTTCTACTGCCGTCCGAATGCGATTCTTCCCTTTTAAGACATCTCAAATGACCCAATCACTGGAGATTTGGACGTTAATGCCTACAGTACTTACCAATGTACGAAAGTTTATTGTAAATGTATTTACTTCTTTAAAACTTACTAATACAACTCAACCAAAAAAACAATAAAAAAATCGGATACACAAAAGTTATAAAGTTAAGTTTATAAAGATAGTAGGGTTATGTCTCAAGCCTCTAATGTCTCTGGTCCATCGCCCAGAGGTCTCAGGACTCTAATCTTTTTTTGTTCTGATTTCATTAATTCGATTCTTTTTTGTTTTCTAGAGGCATCCTTTGAAAGACCACATTTAATTTATTGTTAGATATGACAATATTCACCTTCTATATGATGTCGATTTGTAAATTTTCATTAATATTAATCGACTATATAATAGCAATATATACTGTACTATATTATGTAAATTCAAATATAAAAAAATATAAATTAATATTAATGAATAAAATCTTGACAGTTGTGATGTTTTGTTTTATTTTTAGTTTATAAAATCCGTCTTCAGGTCGCCACAAATAGGGCTTCGCGAGTTCTGTCTTGCCCACATCATTTAGGTCTTGACCAATATCCAGTATACCACAAGAAGCCATTGTTAGAACACATAAATTAAAATAATCAAAGTATGGAGAACTGCTGTGTATGCCGGTGTGTAACGAAAGGACTTATCACTTCGAAAGGGTTTTTTTTTTTATTTTCCGAACAGTTTTGTAATTTTTCAATAGGGTCTTTCTGCTGTTGGAAAGCTAAGTGGCCAAGGCTGCGCGTAAAATGCGCCTTATTATTATGCAAACAAATATGGTAAAGTTGATTGAAACTTATTCGATTACGCCATATTAGGTACATCAACATATCTTGCCAATACTGCACGACATTTTGTTTATTATTACCACAAAAATCATTTCTTAGAAATAAAATCATGAAAACGCGGTTAACTTATAATTGTGACTATAGAAACAGCTTCTAAGCTTCCCTCTTCTATTTGCATTAAACTCTCGTCAATATTCAATGACAATTCTAATCATCATCGTACTAAGACCGACAGTACACACGTGGACAAATTCATGATGATTCAGCGATGTTATTTAAACAAAATCATTACGCGGACGTTCGACATAATTCAGAATATAAATATTGAGCAATTTTAAAACAATGGCTGATTCCTGACTAATAAATGTAGCATTATTTGAAACGATGTCTTAAATGCTCTATCTATTTGAGATTCTCTATCTATCTATTTTGTAAGCCTCTTAGCTCAGTGGTTTATTAAGTATAACATGAAACGAGCGATATTTGCTTCGAATCCCGATACGGACAAGTATAAATTATAATTTATTTTTCAATTTATTAGGTCTCTGAAAGAGCTTGACAGTGGCCGGGCGAGTGTTCTTTTACCATATAGGAGACCCACCTGCTCAGTTGTCCGCTAACCTGTGAAAGCCCTTTGAAACACCGAATAAATGAAAAAAAATTATTCGGCTTGGGGATCGAACCTGATACCTGTCACTTAGTGGTAACACTACCACTTATAAGTCTTTGGACGTCACATGATTTATTTAACTATGATTTATTATTTAACTGTTAGCTCTTAACAAATAAATATATTTTGCTACTATCTACCTAATCGTCACGTTAAGTTTAAATACTTATTGTTAGTTTTGAACGAACTAATAGAACCGATTGCTGCCATTTTTGAAACATAAAAGAGTTATTTTGTTAATCGCTCGCTTTATACATATAATTTCTCATTCAAAATTCTTAGTATACAGATTACATATTGGTCCTCAATTCGTTGTATGAAACCAAATTCCAGACGGGATAAAATAATGATCGCTGAATATATTTAAATCTTAAATCCTATAGTATCTATCGTTATTTGAAGCAGAGCCCCGCGTTTGGGAGTAATCTGCTCCAGTACAAAAATTGTAAACGAAGACTAAGCGGCATTCATAAGCAATCGTGTCTTTGATTCTTTTTGAATGTATTTTCATTTGATTTGATTAATGGTGCAAGCAAAGACAATACAAATTACCTTCTACCTCATTCCTCACATTGATTATAAATAGTACGAACCGATGCGACTGAAATAAACTGAAGTCAAGACCACATTTATGAGTCTGAAAAACTAGTAAACTAGTTACACGCCCAGATCTGAGGAAAACATTCCACATATCCAGCCGAGGTTAGCTTTTTACTCTATATGCCTAGTCCTTTATGGATAAACATTAAGAACTGGAGCTCTATGGCACTCAGTCCTCTTTTGTTAGTGGTTAAAAATAGAGCTGTAATATCTTATGAGCGGTGCTCAGTCGCGCCTAAGGTGCCATTAGGACCGGACAATTGGATATAAGAATCAGCACATAATTTAAATATGACAGCGAGGAAGTAGCAGTTTTGGCAGCGGCACCTCGAGATATTACATCTTGGCAAAGGCGCGCCGTTTATTTGTAGCTAAATATATAGTGCGCCCGCGCAAGTTCAAGGGCTAGCCGTGCAAGCTACCAGCCCATCCAGTGGAAATCTACGAGGCCCAAGCGCCCCAACTCACCACCGTACGTTTCTAACACTGATACGATTAATGAATTCCTAAAATCGTCAAAATAGGTAACAACCAAACAAATAGGACTCTTTAAGCAAATTTATTAAAAGTTATTTTATGACAATTTCTTTGAACTGAATACAATATCGTTATTTTAAAACCTTGATTAAAAAAAAAACGATTACTACGTCAACTACTTTACAGAGAAGGGTTGTTGAGATCTCGCTTGGGATTTTTACAATAATAGCTGCAGTTCTATATAGAACAAACAATTTAACACGACTGAATTTTCGGACTCTTCAGATCTGGGCGTGAAGAGTCTGTGACTTTATTTAAGAGGCTCGTATGAAATATAGACTGATAATTATGGGCAAATAAAAAAAAATACTGTTATATTTAATACGTATAAAAAACTACAAATCTAGCAGGCTATATCATCAATTATTTTGTTCCACTAGAACACAGAAAACAACGTATAAAATGTGTACAAGGGCAATAAAACCTTTGTGGGTAGATAAAAATGTAAATACGAAATAAAAGAATGCGTACTTTGTGTCATAATTACATAAGATCCGAGTCGCAAAAAAGTTCGCGGTACGTTTATGAGGGATTGGCGCGAATCCAGCATTCCTCTTAAATAAATCACTCGCGCCGCGCCGCAGACACCGCGAGTGGCGATGCAATTCGTCCGCTGTAAGGCGCCCGCCGACACCGCAGCTCCGCTCTGCACAGCAGAGTTTAAGCTATCATGGGGGAGTGACGGTCACCTCCACAGAAATCGCTACACCAACGAATTCAGCTTAATATTATACGACAGGCTAATAAAACGGGGATACCGGAGAGTTAAGCGAAGCCGGCAACACAATCAAAGAGCGCAGCTTGCGGGGTGGTTGTGACTGCTTACCATAAGAGAACCCGCTCGTTCCGTTATCCGCAATTTAATAATTAAACAATTTTTTTTTATTTTTATAAAACATTATTTTGATCAGATATTCCTGAGATTGACTTTATTAATCCATACGAGAACACCACAATCCAATTATTAAACATATTATATTATAGTTGTGTCATACAAAGATTAAAATCATTTAGCAGTGATTTGTTTGGCTCTTTTTTCGTTTTCTATCTATAAAAATAGATAAAAATATAGAATATGTATAACGGCATTCTCCACTGAGTTAAGTCTGTTAAGTAGTTCTCGTTTTCAACCAATTTATAATTGCGAAATATTTCATATCAATATAATATATTATTATCATTTAATTATATTATAATATATTTCATGTGAAGAATATCAAAAAGTTAAACACAACCCCTGCAAGCAACATCGTGTTCATAATTTCTAAAAAGGTATAAGAATAATAATAAGAATAATAATACAGACTCTATTTAGAATCAATATAAACTTAGAGCTGTGAGTAATTTGCTTAGCGAAGTCTTCTATTAGATATCAAGGAAATTGGAATCAAAAAGAAACCATTGAAGAATTGCTTCTATATTTTTTATTATTATTTTCTTATTGCGTTTGAATTTGAACTACAATATGGTCATATAGCTTATAGCGAACAAAGAAATTGGCATCTGGCTAACATCCAAGTTTTCGCCTTGATCTTGCGAAGGACATAATAATCTTGGAATTTACACTAGAACGTGTCTCTAGTAAAACAAGTAAAAGCCACTAACCAAATTTTATCTATCTCTGGGCGTAAGATTTTCAATATAATAGGGTTGGCTTGTGTGATTCGTTATATTATAATAAATAATCACAGTAGTCTTCATTTAATGCAGCTAAGGCGAGAAAAGGCAGCTTTCTTGGATACCTATGTAGTTCAGGCAGTCCTCCCCAACAATGCATGCTGAATAATAGTAATCGTACAACTTCATTGAAGTGAAGTGATTTTTTTTCTATTTGTTAAAGAATCCGGCATATATTTTAAATTTCTCCATTGTAAATTGTGATTTCGTAAACATACGTTAAAATAGAATTCGACGAACGCGAAGCACCACGCCACCGCGAGCTAATGGCCGAATAAAATGTTTATCGCCCGAGATGAACTGCACACGCAAGATTGATGGCCGAATGTAAAATAGCATTTCATTCAGACAGCTCACAGTCAAGTTCTTAGGAACGTCTATAAATTCAAACAAACACTCGTTGACGTCTTATTATACTTTAAAACCCTAAGGAACCAACCAGAAACGAGTACGTCACATTTTAAGGAAGAATTAGAATTATGTGACCAGGGGGTGAGAGGAAACCTAAACTCGTAAATTTCACGACATTACCTATTAAAATCTATTATAATTTAATAAAATTGTATTCAATAACTTCTAGGTGTAAAATTGCAAAATATGTGACGTCGCACTAGGCACGACTAGACTAGACAAGACTAGGTCTCACAATTGTAGCAGTGACCAAATCGCATAGAAATAAAGCGATCTCGTTTAGCAGATACCGTGCCACAGATTGGCACATAGGCGACAAACAAAACAATAAATATGTTCACCATGCTAAATTTCACGTTCAACAATTATTTACCATCGCTTATACGAGACGCTGCCGACGATACGTGAGACTCTTAACAAGCTGCGCACGATCGTCCATCTCTCACAATAATCTTTGTGAACGTAGTGCTGAGGATACACAAGTCCGTAAATCGGGAATGTAGCTGGAATTAAAGTTACTGGTATGTACGAGTAACTGGCACACTTCGGATACATTTGCAAGTAATACGTGAATGCCTACTGTGCCCTTGCATGCCAGTTTTACCATCGCATATGCACAATTCATGAGAGTACTAACTGGCATGCCCAATAACTGTCGCGTCTGTTCACACGTGCCAGATTAGCAGCCCCTCGCGTCACTTCGCTCAACGGGCATGCAAGAAAATCAAATGTTGTGCTAGCTACTTTCAACTAGCTACAGTTACAGGCATGCCAGTTAATGAATACAAATGATTGTAGTTGGCACTTGCGAGGACCTTGTATGCTAGTGTGCAAGCTACGGGCATGTGTATTCTCAGCTTAAGTGTCGGCCGACAGCTTGCACTCTGTACAGACTACAGTGTCCAGCACGCGATGCCGCGGGAAAATTTTCAGACCTGTTCAAGTTTAGAAGTGAACAAATTATGACAACGCCACGTGTGACGTCACTTGCCAAAAAAGTAAATCTGAAATCTTGGCAACTACCTATATTATTAACACGTGATGTTACTTGCCTAAATAAATAGACAAGTTGACCATTTTAGGAGGGGATCTCATTGCTTCAATGCTTTTTTATAATTCTTGTGATTCGGATGACATGTAACTTGAAATAATAAGACTAATTTCTAAGTCATTAGATTAATTATTAATCCTATTACTAACTCCTATACGGCGGGTGTGCTAATTTTTTAAATCACCATCACTCAATACAAATAATTTTTCTTAACATTTATTGCATCAACAATATATAGGCAACCGCTGGATCCAGATCGCTCAAGATCGCAACATTTATATAATATAAGGTATCTCTTCAATTTTTAACAGTTTGTGGAAATAAACTGAAATCTAGTTTTGATCGTTGTTATAGACTTAAGACTTCGCATTTACAAATCTTACGATTTAATAAAATACTTATTTCTGTATTTGCAATCCCATTCGACCAAGGACCAGTTAATGTGCAACTAATGCATAAAACCCGGCCCAGTCCTGTAAATTAAGCGAACAATAATCGAGAACAAGCAAAATATGTAGGTATCGCCCGACGCTACACCAACGATAAGGCCTCATTGTCCTCTAATCCCTGAGCTAATACGAGTAATTCACTGCAGTATTATCTTTTGTAGAACACCGCCTCAATCTGAACTAATAAAACACGTATGAGTTAGGAACGCACCACTACTCAATAAGAAACTTATTAAAAAGTAGGTTTTATGAACCTCGAGTATAGAATTAGGATTTATTAATTATATTCGGTGTTTAGAAGAGCCATTGGTTTAGACAGGCTGGAGTAATAGTATTTCACTGATTTTATTGATTGAGTGATGATCTATCAAGCACTTAAGCAGCTTAAAACTCCCCGCAAAATAAACAACTATTTGCGGCGCGATTTTTTTATTTAAATGTAATATTTTTATTCAACATAAATAAGAAAATTCAGATCGTTTAACGTCAAAATCAGCCTACCACTGCGTACTGGCTCCAAGCTATGGCCACTGAAAAGAACCGCCAAAACAAACTCAGTGGATGTAATTTTTTGCTTCCTTGAGATACTTTAAATATCTCTGAGAATATCTGGTATGGATATCTTATTCCCAAGGCGTGACATCATTTACAAAATCATTAACACTATATATGTTTTACCACACATACGTCCCTTAACAGTTTTTCTTTAAATTTATTTCATCATCATCATCATCATTTCAGCCGTAAGACGTCCACTGCTGGACGTAAGCCTTCCCCTTGAAATTTATTTACAGAAAGATTTTGAATGTTTTCTTGGATCACATTCTAAAAGCATTATCATTAAAAGTTTTACTTATTTTACTGAGTCTGATCACTGGTAAATCCAGTCTATGCTTATTTCGTATGTTTCGATTAAAAATGTCGCTTTTCTTCAAAAATATAAAACATTCTCCAAAACATATTGAGATGCTACATTCAAGACCCCTACTTCTTTAAATTTATCTCTAAGTGTTGTTAAAGGAGCCACCTTATAAGCAGCACCTTATAACCCATAACCACAAAAAAACAATAGTTAAAAAACTTATTTCGTTAATTTTTCTATATAATCATTCAGGAATCGACTGAGACAATTATGAGTTGATAAAAAGATTCTAAATATACATGAGACTTTGATTATAAAAACTAGTCCAAATTTTATCTCAGCTGTGGGACATAAAGCGAACAGAGCACGCATTTTCTGACAATCCGAACGCAGTACGAGAGACGAGAGCCGAGCAAATGAAAGAATCAGTGAAGAGTGAGGTTCAGGCCAATTGACCCCGCGACGATGCGGTTGGCCGATATCATTGATATTGAGATATTCGCCAATCATAAGCGCGGCGGCAATTGATTCTAATTTAGTCAGCGTGTCATAAAAGACGTTGGCAACTCCCTACCACACTGTCTTTTTTGTACAACATTTCAAGTACAAGATAGTACAGTCAAACCTGGATAAGCGAGAGTTGAAGGGAACACAATTTCATACTCACTTATAGAGTTTTCTCACTTACCCAGTTTTGACTGTATTAGATATTTCAAGCACAACAACAACCAACATACAAAAATTGTAATCAGTATATCCGTACCGCTTAGCAGTTTGCATGAAAGTATTTCTCCCGATTTATCCTTCAATACCTATGATCAATAACTCAGCCCGGGATATCAATTCAAAAGATCCGAACCAATAATGCGTTAGCATAAATAAATTATAATTTCAGACTGAAATTTGAACCCGGTATCCCTGACTTCACGGTAGCTAACAAGACCGCTCGGCCCCGAGGGTCTTAAACCTCTTGACATGACTCAACAGAAGAGAAATTGAAGATTATTTTTGAATAATGTTATAATTAGTACTGCCTTAGACCTAGCAACCATTAAATCTCTTAAGCACGTATAGGTGACAAATAATCAAAGAATAACTTTACATATCTCGCACCGGAATACCTAAGTACCTACACAATGTTGACAAATGATAACAATATAATAAATAACAAATAAAGAAATTCTTTGGGCACGTGATGGCGGCGTGATTTGAAAGTCTTTTCTGGAGGTCATTATTTGTGGAACAATTTAAACGATACGTAATTTTTTATCATTACTATAATATATACATAATGGCTAATGGCATTGTTTGTCTTTTTTTAAATCAATACAAGTCGATTTCTACTAAATCGGCAATTTACCGCTCTGAAAAAAAAGCGCCAGAATATTTTTACTTTGTAATAAATATATTATATGGATTTTATTCAAATAAAGAATTCAGCAGGCGGCTAGCAATCGCTGAGTTACCTTGTCGGGTCTTCGTTGCCTATCAAGAATGTAATCAAGAAAACTAGTTTTGGATTTTTTTACTAAATGTCGGAGAACGGAGCAGATGGATCTCATATACGTTATGAGAACACCGCCCATCACCCATGAATAACCGCACCAAAGTCCGCGCTTTGGTTTTGTTGCCGACTTTTTACGCCGCTTAAGCGATACGTTTAAGGGCCCTCGATATCCTCACTCACTCTGCGAAACACAGTACCGTTTCACGCTGAGTCTTCTGTAAGCCCGTGGTATCACTTTGGACGAGCCGGCCCAATGAATGCGTCAGCATATGCTTCACAACATGGCTCTCCCACGGGTGCGACAGTATTAACACACTCACCTAGCCATTGTAATGTCCAGAGACTGAATAAATTAAAAATTATAGTTAAATTGTAACTGTCCGGACCGGGATTCCAACCTGATAACTCTCCCTTTATGGTACACTTTAAAAAACATTAAGTTACGAGGCTCTCGTATTTGGCAAAAAGACTAGCTGCTTTTAAGATACTGCTACATTTTTCTCAGTAGCTTTGATTAAAATTAAAGAGTGCAGAGTATATAACTGGAGGTCCAAACATTTTCTCCTTTTAATAAGGAAGTACTATAAATGTCTTCACAAGCCCATATCATCGGATTTTAAAAAAGTGTTGAGTAGTTAAAAGCATAGTAAAGTCAGGTCCATATAAGTGAAAATCTATTGGATTCTTACTTGAAAGTAACTTAAATAATAAATGTCAGTATCCAAGCAAAAATCTTAATTGCCTGATCTTCGCCTGTTTAAAATTTTTGAGCAGCCTCAAACTAGAAAATCAGTCAGTATTTTTTGGAATCTCAAGTTTATAAAAACAATAAAAAAAATTAAATGTATTACAAGTTTGTGTGTCTATAAATATACAAATTAACAGGCATTTTTTTAAAAATATTTAGCTTAATATACAAGATTCAGTACTAAAACTGTTATAAATCAGTCCTAAAAATGATTAAATTTGGAAAGGACATACACATTAAATGTAAGTTAAATTATTTGAAAATAATAAATCATAACAACTAGTACCAGGTATTATATTAACACAAATTATGTATTTTGTACAGATTAAAAATTTTGCAGCACCACCAAAGTAGTCTGCAGCCACAAGTTCTTCTCAAATTTTTTATTGATATAAGAACTCTTCCACTAGAGAAAAAAATTATAGTGGATTCAATAATTACTACTGTTTTGGTGAAAATTAGGTGGCTGTATTTTGGTCCTGACTTGTATTAAGGAGAACGATTTTGAAAGTCTTTTTTAATCAACATGGTCAAATTCTCAGTAGCTGTTGTAGTAAAATTATCTAAGAAGTATGAAGTAATACAGATGTATATTAAAATTTCATTTACACATCAATAGTTTTTAAAATATTCATAGCAGCTTTATAAGAGAATACTTGCAATAATAAAATATCACAAGATATTTTGCTTTCAATAATATTAATAACAATTCAGTGGTTTCTTAAAGCAGACTTTAATGAATGTAGATAATTAAGATAGAAGAATGTAAAAGAAGAATTTTAAACAATCTATGCAATTACTCTTGTTTAGTATTATCCATGATTTATTACATAATTTCTTTAGGTACGATTGAGAGTGGATTTAATAAATGTTATTGTTTTATCAGAACATTTATAAAGTGCATTTAATTAAGTTAAATATATTGTTTTATATTAAATAAAAATGTTAAAGTGATTTGAATGTCTT
>DWCF01005518.1:0-14081 GCA_018230265.1 Delias oraia
GATCCAGCGGTTGCCCGCGACCCTTGTCAGATCGTCCTTCCATCGTGTGGCGGGACGTCCCACTCTGCGTTTTCCGGATAGATTATAGAATATCGCAGGTTAGTAATTGCAAAGTGCGATTGAAGATCAAAGAAATACTTACATGGTAGAGTAATCATACCCAATACATGCTTTAACGACTCTACAGTTTTCGTTAGCCGCCCGCCCAAGCATCTCCTGACTTGTTAATGCCTCCAGCCTACTATCTTAGCATATTGCAACACTCTAAATAACGCCATTATTCGCATCCCACCCAAATATAGAAACGTTAAGGAAAATATTTGAACGGCAAATTGAATTTATTATTTAGCGCTAATCAAGTGGAGGTTTGTGAATATTTATCAACTAGTTAGGTATTTGCTTTTGGAGTATTTTATATATATTGTACACAACTTGAATTAAATTTTTCGGAGTTTTATACTCCATTGATTTTTGGTAAAGATGTTGTTAAGTTACGACAAACTTTAGCTGAAAGTTATTGAAATAGTCTGTAGTTAAACCAATTTAAATTATAATATTCATATTGGCTGAAATTTGATTGAAAAATATATACTGAACTCCATTTTTAACTATGACAGAATACTCAGCGTGAAACAGTAGTTGTACTTGAAATGGTGCCTTTACTGTTTCGCTGACTGAGTGCGGATGTCAAAGGCCCTAAAAAATGCCGCTTAAGTAGCGTAAAAACCGGTATCTCAACCAATGCTCGGACTGTGGTACAGTTGTCCATGGGTGGCGATGTTCTTTTACCATACATGAGACCCACCTGCTCTGTCGTCCGCTGTAGGTTCATACTATAAAAAAGATAGTTAGTTTAAACTTTGAGTTCACTTGCATCCTAAATCTACTACGATTAGGAGTCAAATATTGATCAATCGAAAATAGATTGTACAATAAAAAAGTAGCTATACAACGCTCAAGCAATTAAAAATTAATCAACTTTTGTTGTCTTCCATCTTTGATTAATTCCGAGAGATTAGTTCCATTCGTCAATAGAAAGTTAAAGAACGCTAATTATCTGAATTGGGGTTGTAAGTCACAAAAATTATGGAATGACTTCGATCTTAAGGGGTGAAACCCTTTAAGAAAATAGCCCCCTTGAGTTTTTTGTACCATTGTCTTGTCCTTGAAGGCTATAAATCGAGCTGCTAGTATGAGTGTATACCGTTATTTAATGCCCCCTCTAAATCTACTTCACTGACTTCCGAAAGAAGTATGTTCATCCGATTCATTTAATTTATTGTTTTTCGCGTTACTTTAAGTGTCGTGGGGATTTGTTGCGACGATTTCCAGTTTAGAAAAATGTACGAATGGAGTCTTGTAAGTAAATTAAGTTTGCATTCTGTTTCCTTCCTTCTTTGCAATCCGTTTACTTACTTATTATAATTTTAGATACATATAAACATGAAAAATAATTTATATTTTTACAGTATTCAGGTGCGTGACGATGTTCAAACACGGTCATATAAAGAAACCTAAAATATCGCATCAAAACCAGTTTATTGATATTAATATAAAATACCTATAAAACCATATAAAATATTTAAATTTTTATATTGCTAGTTAAATAAGATTATTTAATTTTAGTTAAAAAACTTACACAATTTAATTCATTTCCAAAGCTTCCATGACTTTAATAACTAACATACACCGATATCTTATATGGTATCAGTAAATAATGGAGACTTGTGCTTCGTTTAGTTAAATTAGCTACATTCAAATAAGACCGCCACCGCCGGTCGTGCAATCGTCACCTACTTTTAATAATCTGTGAGCAAATAATCTAGTAGCCTCTATCTTATTTGAGAAACAAATGTTTGACTGCGGTTTCAAGATGACGTCTAAGTACATAAAAGGCGGGCTTTTTAAGTTAAAACACAACTCATTAGTTGGCACTTGAGATAAGGTGTAAAGGTGCCGCTTGGATGCTTGCGAGATAGCAAAAAGCTTATTTTTGATAACTCCTAGCTAGGGGACTATTCTACTGCCTTAAAGAAGCAAAATGTTGTAATTTTTGGCTGCATTTTTGTTTTCTTTGAAGTTTGTCAATGTCGTTATTGTTATAATAATTTATATTTTTCACAATTCATATTATTTTTACAAATTTATTACCAGTCTAATGATACTCGCTAGGTTTCTGGACCTAGTTATTGCAACTGTTGTAACTATGGCAACATAGCAGCGACGGTGCCCCCAGGGGTGTTCATGGGCGGAGGATCCTATCCGATATAAATAAGAATTTATAACATAAAAATAAAAAAACCAATAATACGTTGTACTTTCAATAAATCACCCTTAAATTAAATTTGTGGCTCTAATTGAGTAGGTGTCATGTTTTTCTCTCACTTTTACGAAATGCTTACGCGAAATGTACGTCAATTATGTTTCAAATGACGCATTAAAAATAACGCAGTTTGCTCATTTCTGAAAATTCTTGTTAATTAGTGTGACTTGTTTGTTTATTATGCTTTTTTCAGAGCAATTAATGCTTCAGTAATACGTAGAGAAATTTTTCACAATTGATATTATTGTACTAGCTCACGCCATCTATCGGCGTACAATCCTAACAGACGGTAATGAGCCGCCGCTGCCGGTTCGAGTCCCGCCGGAAGCCATGCGTCTTCTTGATTTGTGACAAACACAGATGGATTGGAGGACATGGCTGACATTAGATTTGTTGCCGTTTTAATATTCAAATGCTTTTAACTCCGAATGGCACTCTTAATTTTAGAGATGATGGCAGTGGACATTATTTTCGACATTGTAAGTTAACTATCTGTTGATTTTAGAATGATAACTTTTGCAAGTGTTTGCGACTTTGTAATTTTGAATTAAAAATTAATAGATTTTTACATCTGGAAGCAATTTGTTTTATTATGTATTAACAGCACAATGTTGCCTTAATAGGTAATAGAATGTTCAATATGCCATAAAATACCTTAGAATTTTTTCTTCATCATATAGCAGAAATTAAATTGCACTTTTAAAAAGTTTTTAATCCTGATTTTTTGCGGCTAAATTTAATAAAAGAATCAGGTACAGGCTCTGGTAGGTACATCAAATTGATTTAAAATCGCTTTGTTTACTTATTTTTTTTCTTGTGATGGGATTATTGATAGAAGTAATTTTAAATTGGCGACATTTTGCATTATTAAAAAGAATTTCAAACGATCCAATTACGGGGGTACGTCACACCCCGAGCATAAGCCGCATACACACTGGCTGGTTGGCATTTTTTTCCACTTAATGATGTGATTTATTGTTTCCTTCACGCGGGATTAGCGCTGCATATTATTGGAGACGTGCCTTTACATACAACGTCAAGGCGGTGTGGCTAACAATTTTAATTATATTATTCTTATTTGAGGTCAAAGTAAATCAAATACCTATCAGAAAAAAAGTAATCTAAGAAGGCGATGAGGTTATTCTATGAAGAACTTAATGATATAACTAGATAGTTAAATAGTAAAAAATTGTAAAAGACAGTTTCAATACAAGTATTCAAGCCCTTTATTGTATCAGTTTTCTATAGATTCAACTGATATTTCATAAAATGGAATCACAATTCTTTGATTTCGGTTCCATTTAAAAACATACTACACTTATACTACACAAAGATGACCATATTACTGTGTCGCATGTGAATCGTGTCGTGTATAATAAAATTCGCTCACTCATGTCTGTCACCTTGCGTGCAGAAGCCCCGCGCATGCGCGCCTCCATAATTGGACTGTGAAATTTCGTCTTGTTTTAGATACGTTTTAAATGTAAATGAAGCACATGTAAATATGTCTCTTGATAAAACATTCGGCTTCATTTTGAATCTGTCAATGCAATTTCTTTTATCGCGTGGCTTGTCGTTTATAAATTTTAACTGTCATATCTTAATTTTATTATTAAATTTAAGATTTCTTCAAATAACTTAAATATTTTCTAAATATTACAAAATATGTGTATGTTTTTATTTCTGCAGTTTTTTTATTAATAGAAAGTCATAAAAAAGTCTTTCTGATAACGGCTATATGACATATTATCGCAATTTAAAATAAAATACTATTGAATTATATTAAAATGTTTAAATAATTATACTTTTAAAATACATATATACATTCGTATCACCTTCAACTTAACCATTTCATTATAATATTCAAGTTTAAACTGACAAGAGTGATGTTATTACAATAATTTGTTATTATTTATTGCTAATACATATTTTGAATGCCGTAAATACTATATTTTATTCATTTATATTATTTAAATAAAATATATTTGGCTAAGAATTAGGATTTTTTAGTTTATAGCATATTTTAGATTATACTAGCGGCCCGGTACATGCTTCGCTACTTATAAAGTGAAAGAATAAAAAAAGTTATTGGATCAAATTCATTAATGAAAGAAAACAATATTTTATTTATTGCTATTATAAACTAAAACCAAAACATTTCGCTAAACAATAACTTAAAAAGAGCTATGTGAAAAACATGATTCCTCCAAATTCACACCACAAATGTTAAATGTTTGCCCTTGTGCCTAATAATATATGACTGCATACGTCCATGTAGGTACCTATATAATAATCTCATAATTTAAATCGACTTACTGTCATCTGTTACAAAAGAATAAAACACCTTTATACACATTGTCAAGTTTTATATATTATATAAATTATATAATATATACAATTTATATAATTGTCAACATTGTCAAGTTTTAATTCGACAGCACAATCCCAAACTGGAAAAAGTTTCAAATTGACAGGAAATTCCACATTGACAAAATGATCAGCCATTTATTGATGTGATAAATAAACGATGAACAATTATATGCAAACATTTGGTTACGACGAAATATATATTCTTTATTGTTAAGTCTAAATTTAAATATACTCTGTGCGCGTCTTGAAACGTCATTCTAGGTTTTAGTGACAGCTCTCACTGCTAATGGTAAATGTTATGTAATCTGTAACTAATTTATAAATGTGTTGTAATTGTGGTAATTAAATAAAATATATAATTTTGATTGTGATAGGCGATTTTTTTGCGGCCATGGGAACATTCTCGGCTATTTGCTATGGAAATCAACCCAAGGCCAAGTTTTCGGTATTTCTGTCATTATATAAGATTGATATAAATTCTATCTTACCCATGTCGTTTCACATGTAAACAATAATGGCGCGTAAGATTTTATACAAAAAACTTTACTAGACTTGTTGTAATGTTGTAGTGTTAGCCTTAAATACTTTCAAAGTTTCTCTAGCGCTCAGCGCTATATTGACATAACTAGGACATTGCCTACATCTTACAATAATGTTTATATTTTCTGTATAGTGGCAATGAAGGAGATGGACACAATCCACGCTTTGGTTATGATGTCGACTTTTACACTGCGGACCCTCGGTATCGTAACATACTCGGTGAAACACAATACAAGAACCTAGTGTTTCACGCTGGTATTATGTGAACCTGTTGTATCACACCGAACGAGCGTCAGTAAATGCCTCAGTGGGACTCTCCTATGGATAAGACAGTGTTAATCAACTCGCCTGGCAGGATAGTATTATTATACATATTAGACCAGATTTTGAACCCGTACCCTTACCTTCATAGTCCAAGATCGCTCGGCCATGGGACTCTTAATTAAGCCTTAATTTAAAAAATATACGAATAGTAGAAATAAAATATCTTATATCGCAACAAAGATATGAAGCGATGCAAATAAAAATGCACATCGATCTTAGTAGCAATGTAAGTTTTGATGTGATAGATTTACGAGTGCAAGACCGTGTCATATTGTTCCATGATTTATATCTGACATTTAGAAATGAAATAATTATGGGGTTGTGGGGAAGGAAAGCTCAAAGTTTGGTGGTTACGTTGCTCTAAAAAGAATTTATTTTAAGAACAAAATGGTAATATAAATATATTTATATGTAGGTACTAAGCATATGAATATAAATAATTAAAATTTGCATATAAAACCATTGTAGATAAATATTGTTAATTGACCGAAAATTTTATCATAAAATTTACAGTTGCTAAGTTATAGATTTCTTACGAAAACATGTCCTATTTTCCATGGCACAAATGACAAATGTTATTAAATGTATTTTCCTCATATTTTTAAATATGTAGATAATCGCATTAGTTAAACAATATCTAAATTTAATTTGTGGACAGACAAACAAAATATGGATGTACGATCGTCAAGGGACGAGTGTATTATTATTAAATGTGCATTTATTTTGAGACTAATTCTAAGTTATGGGTTAACTTCTACCAGGTGCTTTCAATTATATGATTTGTTTTTATGTTTCAAAAATTTACGCATAAAACATGACAATGTGACTGTTGGAGGGCAATTCTATAAACATACACGCCTGCAAATAGTCTGATCATAGAAATTGTTCGTTTTAAGTAGAATTATGAGTTACTTAATATTGTATATAATTTCACAAGAATTATTTTCTTTGAACACAGTGACTCCTCTACGGATAATACGGATGCAACGGGAGGTAAACGACCAGGAGACTGCCTCTTTCCCCACCGTGACCAAGAGTGTCTTGCCGGCTGAAACTTTTTATTGAACCATGATGATCGATGATATTTTCGATGGTTATGCATAATATTACAACTTCCATATATCACAATATTTAGCTGAAGAAATAATCGTTACATAAAAAGATTAAGAGAAGATTAAAAGTGCGTTCGTTCGATTGATTTCATTGTTTCAGAGCACAATGGTGTCTGACTCGGTAATGTCACTCGATTTGGTTCTCCAATTTAACTCGGAAGAAAAGACTAAAGAGCTCCGATCTCCATATAAATAAAACGTCTGAAAATAATTACCTATGTTGGGATTAGGGTATCAAAGTAGAATTTTTAGTGCATAAATTTGTAAAACTAAATAGAACTAGAGTTTTGATAGTTGTTATAGATCTTGGCTAAAACTTTGAAAAAATATATTAATTCTAAGTATGATATAT
Organism: Delias oraia; assembly: GCA_018230265.1. Taxonomy (NCBI): domain Eukaryota; kingdom Metazoa; phylum Arthropoda; class Insecta; order Lepidoptera; family Pieridae; genus Delias; species Delias oraia. The sequence goes on from DWCF01005518.1 coordinate 7,022, forward strand.
TAATTATAATTACATTATAGATTCAAAATCCCATGAAATAATATAACACAATGATTTATTACGGCTATCATCGAATCTACTTTTATTTGTAATATTGCATTAATAAGGTTTATATAATATATTACGTAGGTATTAGGATTAGAATAAGAAATATAATCACATTTAACATGGCAATCAAAATTGGATATTATATTGGCAGGAATAAGTCCTCTCGATCTGCAGCCAAAAATGATGGAATGCTCATATTGGCAGTATGTTAAATGAATTAAAGCATTTAGTTTGTAATGATCCCCACCAGGGTGGCCGCGGGGGGAGGGGAACCCCACCCTCCGGGGGTGGCACAGCACCCCTGGCCATTCCGTAATTTTATCGGGTTATAAATTTGAATTTGTATAATGCTGGCGCATTAACGCATGATTTATGCAACTTGACTCTGCTAAGATTTCAAAGATGAAAAACAATAAATTTCGTGCCCGTAACTATTACGTTTAATGGGGACCGCTATTGCTTTTATGTGGATACGCCTTCATAGACTTTCTAACTTTCCCTACTGGCTAGTAAAATTATTTAATTTATCTATTTCATAATAATTTGGCATGGACCGATATAATATTGCAGAAATGTCATGAATTTATTGTTTCTCCATAAAACTATATGTTAGTTTTAGGTTTTATATTTATTCTGCTTTATTTTAATCCCCTACGTACACTAGGTGAGATTCTTAATATGATTCTGTACGTAAAATCGCTGAATGAAATAAGATATAAAACATGCAATACAACCAAAAGATGAAAGGCATGTCCATACAATCCCCTCAGACAAAGTTGACGAGTTTTTACTTCGTCGATTTATGCGATACATTTAGGAGGTGCCCGTCGTATACCAGTCAGTTAAATATTTAGCTTTTCTTCTAATTTATCCGGTTCATACCGACTCATTTGGTTCCGCGCCATAAATACACTAGATTGATATACTTTATTGTCGTTTTTTACAGGTTCTCGATTCGTTTCGGCTCCATTCATGTTTTATTGATAAAATGGCGATTGTTTCTTACTGATTGTAGTTATTTTAACATAGAAAACGTGTTTTTCTTTTTATGTAATGGCACTGTATTGTACCTACTCGGTATTATTTCAAAGACAGATTTATCAAAGTACCACAGAGTATCGAGGTTTAAATACCAGTGTACATTAATTAAAATGGTTTCCAGAAAATCTTTTAGTGTCCGACATGTGTATTATGTTTTATTAAAATCTATAGTATTCAGTTTTAGTACTAGGTACGCAAAAAAGTAAATCTACTAAATAGAGGAACTAGGATATATTAAAAAAATATCATTTTTGATAAATATTACATATAGTATTATTATATACGTAATTATTAGTTATTACCAATAGAGTAAAGTCAAATAACATGCCATATATTTATTTCTTTGCAGGCAGGTCTAAATTTAATCCATCCAACCACTCTGTGATTATCGGCTGATAGTTTATGGTTAATTGAATATTATTGAGTACAGGATAAAATCGATTAACTCGATAGGTATCGATTTTCATTATCTCTTGCTATACTCTAGTATTATATATACCTACTCTATGTTTTATGAATTATGAAAATATTTTTAAAAAGGTAATTTTTAATAGTCGACTCTCTTTTATTCGTAGGTATTCTAGGTGAATATAAGAAACTTATTTTTTAGGTGAATCAATAAATACTGAAAATGTTTTTGTTGTTGAAGTTTTGCCCTTCTTTTGACAGATCAAAAAATACAAACTGTCAAATTAGTTATACAATTAAAAATAGAGTATGCTCTGTTACCTACTTAATTATTATCTATGTATCAAATTGCATCAATTTTTTTAAAGTAAGTAGTTTACATGTGACAGACAGAATTACTTTCGTATTAATTATGTTTCTAATATATGGTAAATAGTTTGTAATTGGCACCTTTAAAATATATTTTACGGTAAGACCTTCCTTATATTTCTTGTTTAGTTTTTACGTTCGGATAATGTATTTCATCCTCGTGTTGGTATTGTAATGCGTGAAAATGTCTTCATATTTCATCTTGTACTGGATCACTTAGCGGATGTTTGTTTCCATGATCCTACACAGCCTGTTGTTAGTAGTGTAAATGATGAGAGATGTTGAGTATTTTCAAGGCCGGCAACGCACCCGCGGCTATGCAAGGGCTGGGGGTGTCCATGGGCGGAGAACCGCTTGCCGCAGGGGAACCTCCTGCTCGTTTGCCACCGTAAATATCAAATAAAAAAGCCATGGGGAACGTAGGCAATCGCCTATGCGCGTCAAAAGAATTTATGACTTGCTAAAAAAAATTATAAACTAATTATGCTGTCAGTTATTTTTTTTAGTTCGGAAACGTTTGCTTACATTACGTAACTATATATTGACGATTTGTAATTTTTCATAAATATTAATCTATTTTGTATTTATATGAATAGAAACTTGAAAGTGTTTTGTCTTTTTTTATATAAAATCCGTCTTCATAAATTGGGCCACGAAATCTGTTTTTGTCAGATCAAATTAAGCTTTTGCCTCGCCAATGAGTATTTTTTATTGATAATTTTCATCTAAATAATACGATAAATGAATTCATAATAAATACTATTATATTTTCATCGGTTTTCTGCTGTGTTTTGATACATAAACAGAAGTACTAAAGTACATTCTTAGTTATTTAAATGAAGTAGACGTAACTACATATTTTGATCATTTCATAGTTTCATAAAAGTCGTAGGACAATGGAAACAATTCTACTGACCATGGACAAGCCTGCAGTAGCCAGATAGTGGCCGATGATTTAATGCCAACTTTTGACACAACTAAGCTTTTTGGACACAGCCTATAAATCTCACCACATCTTACATCAATGATGGAGAAAGTTGTTCCTTTTTTAACGGAATATCCTCTTTGTAAACAGTATCATTTAATACCCTAACAGTATTATATCAGGCAGAAGGTCATTTTTATTATAACATTATTTATTTAAAAATAATTAAATAGACACCACAAAATTTTAAAAACAAGTCTAAATTTTTTGAAAAGCCATTATATTGAGGATAATGTATCTCTATAATATATCTCTGAATATTCTGATTAATATTATTATACATACATAGTTTTATGTTTTGATTAATTAATTTAATTAATATTCTAAATGTTAGAATCATTTTATTAGTTATAACAATATATAAGCTTTGTTATACATAGTTGCAAAGTTCGATGTCACCATTTTATTGTTGCTTGCCTCCCCTATAATCATATCAGGAAAAATTACTTTTTTATTTACAATAAAAACAGCATAATTGACCATTGGCCACTGCGACAGGACTTTATTTGACGATAAAAATTCATGAACCGAGCCATGTTGACAAGTGATCTTAAGGAATTTGAAACTCCATGTTGGATATATTATTCGAATAAGATTTTTGTTTTTCTGGCAATGAGAGGAGGTTGTAATAGAAATAAATTGAAGCGATCAAATTTAAAAAAAAGGACGAACGTATAAATATAGAAATTTAGAAATATTTTATAATCCTTTGTAAGTTGTCCCAAGATATGCATCATTTACTTTATCACTGAATTAGTGAGGATATTAGAGACCCTTGAGAGTAGATATGCCGTGATCGATGATCGAGCGGCGTGAAAAAGCCGACAACACAACCTAAGTGCGGATTGTGGCAAAGCTGTCCATGGATGGCGATGATATCTTACCATAAAGGAGACCCGCTTGTTTTAATGTCTTTTATACAAAAAGAATTGGAATAAACAATACTTGCTTGCAATTTTTTTCTTTAGACAATACTTCGGTAGTTATTATTGAAATTTCTTTCCCTGTCTTATTTTATTTAAGTAAGTTTAACCTATTTTATGTATTTAATTATTGATAGGTATGTAACATATGTAAAATATAAGGAAATATAATTTTGGAGAATCATTATTATAAAATGTACTTAGGTGGGTGATATAACAGTTGATATCGAAAAATGCAGCAATTAACCGATGCAAATATATAATTAGGTATTTATTATGTGTATTTAAGGTTAATAAAATTAAATTTTGGAACAATAATAATATCTACCATTGCACATTAACAGCTAAATAAACGGAGTTGTCGTTACTGAAATTTAAATATTAACTATAGCGAATGTCGTCTGCGGTAGCATTCGTATTAACTGGAGCCTGGAGTAAAAATTACTAATACAATATAGACAAAATAAAAAGATATGATACACAAAAATTAGAAATGTAAAAGGTGACAAAATGGAAAACAAGGAGAATTGTTTAAACAGACAAAAACATCTATAGATAATAAAAGAAAATATAATTAGTACAAATAAATCACATAATGCAATTTTATTAACTAACCATTTAAAACACGATATATTACTAAGAAAAACTATATCTTTTGACATTACCAATACCTACCTACTATATTACAATTTAAATTCATACATTGAAAAGGGTTAAGTACCATTCAAACAATATGTCATATAATAATAAATTTTATTCTTTTAAATTTTATTTAAATTTCTGTCAAAGAAACCCCTAATTTAATTTAAGTAATTTTTTGTCTATGAAATACACATGTGCTGAGGAGTTTTGCTATCTCGCGTCAATTGAACGCTATCCATTGAATGTGAGAAGTCCACACAGCATAACGGATTCAGGGTGACCTCAGGCGACTATTAAAAAATTATGCGACGACACCTTTCACATCGATACAGATAAACGAAACGTTGATGTGTCGCAATCACATCACCACTGTTCGACGGGGCGCGGTTCCATAATACACGACCAAAGCCTCCTAAATCCCGGGATTGAGGTAAACGGATATATGCACTTGAATCATTAATTATTAACTTTATTCATTGGGAAGACCCGTTAAATAGATCCACTCAAAAATACACAAACCTAGTACATGTTGAGTTTCGCCGAGTTGTGAGGCACCCATTCACCACGGGATAATATAAAATACGATTTCATAGAAATATATTTCACTCTACGCTTCGAAATAAAAGACACGTGTCGAATTAATAACCTCCTTTTCGTTTTTTTCAAAGTTCGTATAAAATAACCAATGAAATAGACATAGAATAATATAAATTCTATTAAATGTTTGATTTATGAATGTAGTCACATGGCGTATTATAGATCGAAGTGGCGTGAATAGATATTTACATCAAGACAATTAATGAAAAATAACATTTCAACTGTGTAATTGTGTATAAAATGATGAATTGTTGGTGGACAGACGACCTTATGGAGGTCGCCGGAAGACGCTGGATGCAGGTCGCCTCCGACAGGTATTCATGGAGATCCAAGGAGAGGCCTATGTCCAGCAGTAAACGACTTACGGCTGAAATGATGATGATGAATTACATAGTTTTATTTGTTTTGCGTCAATTATTTCTCAAATTATATGGAACTTAATACTGTTTAATAGATTTTGCTTTTAAATTTGCTAAGTTTCGAAATTTCTCAGTAAAATGGAAACGCGTTACTTGTCGATCTCAAAGGTGTCAATAGGTGGAAAGGCTTGAATTTGATGATTGTCAATTTAAAACTCATAAAAGTTTACAGCTCGAAAAGATCTGAAATGCACACTCGTCCATGTATTATCAATTATTGGCGGAACAAAAATCTTTTTAAATAACGTTTAAATGTTTAAGAAATACAAATTATTTTATACTTAGCGGTTTAAGTAATAACATTTGGAAGTTGTAGCCATCAATGCATCGTGTAATCATCACTTCTGTGGGTAAGGGTGTAATATAATATTGTATTACTTGAGGAATGAAGATTTGCATCTGAAATAAGATAATATAAGAAAGTAATTTAAATAACTGACATCGAGAACGCATTAAAATCACTTCATAAAAAAAATTAAAGTAGGACTTATCATTGGATACTTCATTCATTGAAACAAACAGACGGTGAATAAAATTATGGAACAAAGGAAAATACCTATTTCTTTAATTCATGATAAACATAATTTATCATCCTAAAAAAACCTATGTAGTAATTATTTAATATGCAATGTACCATTGTACTCCGTAACTACGTAGAAAATATTTTATGAGTTTGACTTAAGGTCTACACCACACTAAGCTACGCTTACTTACTCGTCAGCACGCGTAAAAAAAACTAAAAATTGAATTTATTAAAAATGAAAACTATATAAAAACCCTTGAGTAAACTCATTTTAAGTTACTTTCAGAATTATTATAAACTTTTTTAAATTGCATTCGCTAATTTATGTAGTACTAGCTGACCCGGCGAACTTCGTACCGCCTTAGCGTAGCTTTGATGCTCTACTATTATTTTGTATAGCTGACCTATCTTATGTATGAGTACCTATTAAATTTGAACTGAAATCTATATTAAATATTTATTTTCAAAGCAATTTGATCCTAACTTTTTTATTTATTTTTGTAATGAAAATAAATTTACATTAATTATTATTTGTCTTAAATGGCGTTTGTAAAGTAATGAAGAATTTCAGCTTGATTTTGTACGGCTTCCGTGGCTCAGTTAGTTAGAGCATTGCCATATAAAGACAAAGATCGCGGGTTCAAGTACCGTCGGAACCACGTTGTCTTTTATCACTACAAAAATAAATTTGGAATCTATAATATCCTCCATATGAAAATGAATCCTTATATCCCTGGTCTAGCCATACCTGAGGACTTTACTAATTTTTATTAAATAAAAAACAACATATATATTTCCATAATAGTGTTCATTCTATAGGGTTCAATTTCACTCATACTTTTACAAATCGCTATTGAACAACTTTGCATCTTGAAGTAAACACAGCTCAACACCACGCGCGCTCTAGAAAGCAACTAATAGCCTCTATACCCTTCACTGCTTCTCTCTATTCTAATGCTTTTTGATAAACTATATTTTTAATTTGATATAGAACGATAGAAAAAGACGCCGATACTTTAAGATGATTTTCTGTATGAATAATAATTCATTGAACTAACTTTTTTGTTCGTTTCAGCACCTGTTAACAATTTTTTGTGTTAATAAT
>DWCF01005519.1:0-14074 GCA_018230265.1 Delias oraia
TCAAGATCGCAACAGGTGGGCGTCTTTGGGGGAGGCCTATGTCCAGCAGTGGACTTGAATAGGCTGATAATGATGATTTGCTGCCGGTCATCACAGCTTCACACGGTCTTTTGGGACGAACCAAAGCCTCGTCGTGATTTTGATTTTTAGCCTCGACTAGTGCAGCGGCATCCTGGTTCGTGCGGAATGTGGATCTTCATTTTGATCTGGAGATCCACATTCCGCACGAACCAGGGCGCCCCAGTTGCAACTCGCATGAACCGCGACTGGATCGCCTGCAGGCGTGCATGATGCGGCTTTGGCGAACATTATCGCCGCGCTCTTGTCGGGGTTTATTTGAATGCCCCAGCGCCGGAACCACTTGCCTAGACTCGTGGCGGCGACTTGGAGCCTTTTTGCTATGACGTCCCGGTCTAGGTGCGTCGTGTATAGTGCCGTAGGGGCTTGGGGATGTCGCTTGTGTACAGCGAGAACAGCAGAGGGGATAGATCGGTCCTATCCCCTCTGCTGTTCCATAGCCCTGAGGGACACCGGAATATATACGAGAGTTACTTCGTAAACTTTAGTGTATATGAACAATACTATTTTAAATTTACGTTTTATAATTTATGTTCTTAATAAACAATATCAACTTATTATTTTTATATGTAGCCTACAAAAAATATTTTTGATATTTAAGTAATATTAAGTGGCCTTAACTTTTGTCCAAACATTTAGATATTTATAATTTTTATTGTATTGTCACTGACAAAAATTTTATGCTCGGCAACTGACACGTTATATATGACAGGTATATTAATTTACTAATAAAAGTGTGCGTTGTATATTATGTAGCATTTATAATTTATATATGGATTAACAATAAATTGTTAGTAATAATATAAAGTTAAAATATTCATCTTTAAAGAATGGATGAACTTGCGAAATTAGAACATCTTTCTCTTGTCTCTAAAGTGTGTACAGAATTGGACAATCATCTGGGTATAAACGATAAAGATTTGGGTGAGTTACTTACAAAATGCATATTGATTTTACTATATCGAGGCTATAATATCATACCGTAATTGCATATTAAATTTCTATATTTCAGCTGAATTTATAATAGATTTGGCTGATAAGAATCCTAACTTTGACAACTTTAAGAAAGCATTAATAGAAAATGGAGCAGAGTTTTCAGACTCGTTTATGACTAATTTATTGCGTATAATTCAACATATGAAACCAGTAGATTCGCATAATGTAGCGAATACAATAAGTATAAAAACTTCCAATCCTTTAGCTGAAAAATTTCCAGGCTTAGCAATGCCTAATGAAAAGCCTGTTTTTTCCTCTGATAATGAAAGTGAAACAGATAAAAAGGCAAATAAAAGAATCACAACAAGAGATATATTCAAAGATGAAAGTAAAAGTAAAGTGAATAGAGATGAAATAGTTGATCAAGCTATGGCTGAATTGGAAGCCTTAGCACCATCAAATAATAATAATAGTGAAGAACCCAAAAAGAGACCACATATAGATAAGAAAGAAGAAAAAGTTACTAGGCCTAATTCTAGAGACAGACAAAGTAGGTTTAGTAGGGATAGAAGTAGAGATCGAAGAAGTAGAAGTAGAGATCGAAAAACTAGAAATAGGGATCACAGGAGCCGAAGTAAGGATAAAATAAATAAAAGTAGAAACAAAATAAACCATAGTATAGTAAGAGCACATGACAAAGAAAGCAATAGAGACAGAAGAAGAAGATCAAGAAGTAGACTTGAAGACAGATCAAGAGTTTCAAGGTCTAGATCAAGAGGAAGGAGATCTCAATCAAGAGGAAAAAGATCTCGATCAAGAGGAAATAGGTCACGATCAAGAGGAAAGAGATCTCGATCAAGAGAAAGGAACTTCAAGAGGGATAGAGACTCTGGAAGAAAACTCAGAAAAAAAAGCCCCGAAGTTGAAATAAGTGATGACCCTGAGTCTGGTAAGGTTAGTATATGTTAGATAAAATAGTTTCTTAGGAAGCTGTTAGGACCATATGGTCACAAAAGTTTCTTAAGTAAATGCAAGCAGTATTGATATCATTATTAACCCCTAAACAAGTGAGGTAAGTTTTTCCATATAATATTTTTTTTATAATAATTGTGTGTGTTCTGTAAAAATATTACATAGTTTTTACTACTTGTATTTACAATTTATTAGTTTTATTATATAATTTATTATTAAGAGTTTTTATATATTATGTTTATTATAATTGTAATTTTTAACTAATTGTTGGATTTCAGATTTACAGTGGTCGAGTGGCTAATATTGTGCCATTTGGTTGTTTTGTGCAAATAGAAGGCCTAAGAAAGAGATGGGAGGGTCTAGTGCACATATCACAGTTGAGAGCTGAAGGACGAGTAACAAACGTCGCTGATATTGTTTCAAGAGGAGATAAAGTTAAGGTATAGTCCATCATAAGTAGTAATTAGTTCAGTGAAATATTTTTTATAAATAGTTTAATCAATGCTTTCTTCTTTTCAGGTTAAAGTACTATCTTTGACAGGACAAAAGGTGTCACTAACTATGAAGGATGTCTGTCAAGACACTGGAAAAGATCTAAATCCAACTTCTCATGCTCATTTAGAGGTTTATATATTTTTTGATTTACTGTATTGTAGCAACCTTAGTAGTGACAATATTTAGCAAAATATTCTAACTTCTTCTCATTTTCTAATCTAAAAGAATTCTAAAAACAAGATATTATATGTAATGGCTTGTTTAATTTTGTATTATTTGTAAGACACTATTATTGTTCTGTTCACAGGCAGAGCGAGAAGGCCGAAATCCAGATAGACCCCCACCAGCGGCTACAGTACTGGCAGGGCTCCAAGGTGGCCTTGATCCTGACGAAGACTCCAGTCGTAAAAGAGTCACCAGAATATCTAGTCCCGAGAGATGGGAGATCAAACAGGTATTTAAATCAAGACAGATACATGACATTTTTATTTGAGCTTTTTAAGACTAGTTTGTTATTCTTATTTTTTATTCAGACCTCCAAAATATTGACTTATTATTATGTCAGATGATTTCATCAGGAGTAATTGATAAAAGTGAGTTACCCGACTTCGATGAAGAGACTGGTCTTCTCCCGAAAGATGAAGATGGAGAAGCTGATATCGAAATTGAGCTCGTTGAAGATGAACCACCTTTCCTTCAAGGCCATGGAAGGGCTTTGCACGACCTCTCTCCAGTAAGAATCGTCAAGAACCCTGATGGGTCTTTGGCACAAGCGGCGATGATGCAGTCAGCTCTGGCGAAAGAGAGAAGAGAGCAGAAAATGCTACAAAGGTAGGAACTTATAATTTATGCTATTTTAGTTAACTGATAATATGATTAGGAATTAAAACGTAAATATAAAAAGATAATTTAAAATATTTAATTTTTAAACATTAAATAAATTGCTTTTTTAATATTGAAACTTTCTAATCAGAATAATATATAGCAGATATCAATAAAATATTTCTCTTTCAGAGAGCAAGAGATGGAAAGTGTACCAACAGGTCTTAATAAAAATTGGATAGATCCTCTACCAGAAGCTGATAGTTGGGCACTTGCTGCCAATATGAGAGGGACTGGAATTACCACACAAGACTTACCTGAGTGGAAAAAACATGTGATTGGTGGAAAGAAATCATCCTTTGGAAAAAAAACAAATTTGTCCCTTTTGGAACAAAGACAGTCTTTGCCTATTTACAAGCTTAGGGATGAATTAATTAAGGTGAGATCATAATAATCTTTCATGATTCATTAAATCAAAGTGGATGTGCTTTGAATATAAATTAAACTTTAATGTAATGTAATTGATGTAGTCGACTATTTACATTGAACTACTTCTAAATTCTTCAAAAAAATATAAAACTGAATTAAATTTTTTTTTAAAAAAAATCCTTTTAGGCAATATCAGACAACCAAATCCTCATAGTAATTGGAGAGACTGGTTCAGGAAAAACTACTCAAATTACGCAGTACGTCGCGGAATGTGGACTCACAGCCCGAGGTCGCGTGGCCTGCACCCAGCCCAGACGTGTGGCGGCCATGTCTGTGGCTAAGAGAGTCGCTGAAGAATTTGGATGCCGCCTTGGACAAGAAGTCGGTTACACGATTCGTTTTGAAGATTGTACCTCACCAGAAACTGTGATCAAGTAAGCCAATTAGGTTTAATAATTAATACTCCTATCAAATCTTTCTACCATCTAGCGCCCGTAGCAATTTAATAGTGATACGTTAAGCTAAAATTTAAAGATATCTATTAAAACATCAGTCAGCTTTTAACTCTTCACACATTTTTCTCCAATATCATCAAAGTTAAAATGTTTTTAATTATCGTACCGTTCATTTAACTTTCAGATACATGACGGACGGTATGTTACTTCGCGAATGTCTCATGGATCTAGACCTAAAGACTTATTCAGTTATTATGTTGGACGAAGCCCATGAGCGTACAATACATACAGATGTACTGTTTGGTCTATTAAAACAAGCCGTTCAAAAACGTCCAGAACTAAAACTAATAGTCACCTCAGCCACGCTGGATGCCGTCAAATTTTCTCAATATTTCTTCGCCGCACCAATTTTCACAATTCCTGGCAGAACATTTCCTGTGGAAGTGCTTTATACAAAAGAACCGGAGACGGACTATTTAGACGCCTCGCTTATCACTGTGATGCAGATACATTTGAGGGAACCACCGGGAGACATCCTACTCTTTTTAACGGGGCAAGAAGAGATCGACACAGCATGTGAAATACTCTACGAGCGGATGAAGTCATTGGGGCCAGACGTGCCCGAACTAATAATCCTGCCGGTCTATTCCGCCTTGCCATCAGAAATGCAGACCAGGATTTTTGAGCCGGCGCCACCGGGATCCAGGAAGGTTGTAATCGCAACAAATATAGCTGAAACCTCTCTCACCATAGATGGGATATACTACGTTGTGGACCCGGGGTTTGTCAAGCAAAAGGTATATAACTCGAAGACCGGTATGGACTCGCTCGTTGTTACGCCCATTTCGCAGGTTACTGAAACTTCTTACTTAAAACCATCCCCTAAAAATCCTTTTATCTCATATATAACATTGATATATGCAATGTTTTAGTAGTAAGTTTTAGCTGTTTGATCTATTAGCTTTGTTAATATTGTACGAAAGTGAAAGTTTGTTATTCATTAATGCTAAAGATAATATTTACCAATAAATAATTAACTTATGTAAATAAAGAATAATTTCGCGACAGGCTGCAGCAAAGCAACGCGCTGGCCGTGCAGGTCGAACTGGGCCCGGCAAGTGCTATCGCTTGTACACTGAAAGAGCGTACCGGGATGAAATGTTGCCGACACCAGTGCCGGAGATACAAAGAACTAACCTTGCTACCACTGTAAGTTTTTAATTGTATAGCGGACAACGAGCCAGGCGGGTCTCCTATATGGTAAAACAACACCGCTGCTCATGAACAACCACGCCACAGTTCGCGCATTAGTTGGGTTGCCGGCTTTTTACGCCGTATTTTGTGACCCAGTTATATCACTTCGGACGAGCCGGCCTAATTATTCGTCAGCATATGCTTCAGCATGGCTCCCCCACGGGTGTGAGCCACGGTTTTTAAACCTTTTCAACAAGACTTCCAATAAAAAAGGGCAGCTCATCGCGCTGGGGTTTTTTTTAAAGATTTGTTATTTGTGATTTTGAAGTTTGCTAAATAATTCAGAAAAAATTCGCCTAATTCTACGCAGATAAAATTAAAAGGACGAGTTAATTCTTTCTTTTCATTTCAGGAAAACAAATTCTGTTTATTTCTAATCTGGACACAATTTTATTTATCTCACCTTTATTTATTTGATCCTTTAAAATTGACCAAAATCAAAGGGTAAAAAAGCGTTAATAATAAATTAATTATTTATAGGTGTTACAACTGAAGACAATGGGCATTAACGATTTGTTACATTTCGACTTCATGGACGCGCCGCCTGTTGAGTCACTCATCATGGCCCTGGAACAGTTGCATTCCCTGTCCGCGCTCGACTCGGAAGGACTATTGACCAGACTTGGTAGAAGGGTGAGCTCAATTTACTTACACCCAAATTTAATATCAAAATACTAATCGTAATTATCTCAAGTCGTGCATTTATCTAACGAAAATAATATATGATCTTATTTTTATATCTTAAAACAGTAAAATTTATTTAATTTTTATCAATTAAGTATGAAAATATAGAGCTAATATTATTCGACTTGTGTGCTTGGATAATATTAATTGGCAATGCCAACCACCTAAAGCACCTTAAACACCACTTAACGCGGCCTTGCAAGTGCTAGGGGTGTCCATGGCGGAGCTACATAATGTCTTCGCAAAATCTTCCTTGATAGTATTGTATGTTATTCGCTCTTGGCTTTTAAAATGCAATTTACAATTTAATTAACATGCAATGCATATTATATTGATTTTAGATGGCAGAATTCCCTCTTGAGCCGAATTTATCAAAGATCCTTATAATGTCAGTGGCGTTACAATGTTCTGATGAAATCCTAACCATAGTCTCAATGTTGAGTGTTCAGAATGTATTCTACCGCCCAAAAGATAAGCAAGCCCTCGCAGACCAGAAGAAAGCCAAGTTCAATCAACCCGAGGGTGACCATTTGACTTTATTAGCGGTGTATAATAGTTGGAAGAATAATAAATTCTCAAATGCATGGTGTTACGAGAACTTCGTGCAAATCAGAACTTTGAAACGGGCCCAGGACGTAAGGAAACAACTACTAGGGATTATGGATCGGTAAGGTTGTTGCACATTAACAAACTAGTCTACGAAATTACAATATTAGTTTCCTTAAAGAAAACGAATCCTTATAAAGTGAATATAATCCACTCTGATTTCAATTGTGTTAAAGTGCAATCAGTCATTTTTTGTCACAATTTACAATGTACTAGGGCTTAAATTTTGAAGCTTAAATCTGTCTGTTATTAATTAAGTCTCAGCAGATAAATCAGACACCAAACTTAATAGTTACTAGACAGTAATTAGTAGAGTATGTAATAGATGTTTGAAATTTAATTTACAAGCCATCGGCTCGAAAGTAACTACTACCGAAAGTAATTTTATTTATTTAGTAATAAATTTACTACAATTATGAATAAAAATTCAGGGTTTTATGTAAATTATTTTTTTTTACTTCAGGCACAAATTAGATGTAGTGTCGGCTAGTAAGAACACAGTACGTATTCAGAAGACCATATGTTCTGGATTTTTCCGTAACGCTGCGAAGAAAGACCCTCAAGAGGGTTACAGGACCTTGGTGGATAGTCAAGTGGTATATATTCACCCCTCAAGTGCTTTATTTAATAGGCAACCAGAGTGGTGAGTAATAATGTTTTCTAAATTAATGAATATATGTACTTCTAAAAATAATGTTTAAATTTAAACCTTTTTTAACTTGGTTGGAAACTGATTTATACCAACAGAAATACTAGACTATTCTGCATTATTCTTACAGATTATTTTATAAATTTGACTATATGCCTGAAAACCTTTTAAGCTAATTAATATGTTATATTTCAGGGTAATCTATCATGAATTAGTTCAAACAACTAAGGAGTACATGCGTGAAGTGACCACAATTGACCCAAAATGGTTAGTTGAATTTGCGCCCGCTTTCTTCAAATTCTCAGACCCGACGAAGCTATCTAAATTTAAGAAGAATCAAAGACTTGAGCCTTTGTATAATAAATATGAAGAACCTAATGCTTGGAGAATATCAAGAGTGCGAAGACGTAGAAATTAAGTTATGTTTATTGAATACAATGCTATAACTGTAACGAATGTTTTATTTAAAATATGTATAATTGTGACGAAATTTCTATCGGTCATCTGCTCTACGTACGATGTGGCCTGCCCATTGCCATTTCAGCTTGCTAATTCGGCGGGCTATGATCTCGTAGCGAAACTCCGAGAATAGCCCTATCCATAGCTTGCTAAGCGACCCTGAGCTTTGAGATGAGGCCGATGGTGAGAGACGACGTCTCTGCACCGTAAGTCGTCACTGGTAACACACAACTGGTTAAAGTCCTTCGTCTTAAGGCACAGGTAGGTCGGACGAAAAAACGGAATAAGTTTCTTGAACTGCCCAACCGAGTTGCATTCGGCGATTGACCAGTGAGCACTTCAAGGCTTTCTCATACTCCACAAACGCTAAACATAATGGCAGGTCATACTCTTCAGTCTTCTGTATAACCTTCCGCAGTGTATGGATGTGGTCTATGGTACATCGCTGTGTGTCAAGGTCAGTACTACTGAATGACCTTCAGCGAATATCTTTTGGATATTCTGAATATTAGGTATACCACTCTGCTCGACACACTCTCGATAGTTAGTATGTTGTTTGTCAGGGGTTTGCGAACGAGAAACCCGACACCACCTAGGGACTTTTGGTCGCCCTCCCGGTAGTAGAGCAGGTAACCAGGCTGCAGGGTTACGGTGCCCTCTCCCTCTCTTCGGACTTCGCACAAAACCGCAATGTCTTAATGTAATCTGCTCAGTTCCTCTTCCAGTTCGTACATCCTTTCGTCAGTCCTCATCGTGCATATGTTTTGTGTTACCAGGGCCAGGCATCGTGGGGGTGGGTAGCCGGATCTTTGCCGGAGATATTCTTAGCACCCCCTGCTCCGCCGTTATCTTGGCCGCAACCCACCTCAGGAATAACGGAGCTGCCTGGTATTTTTGTGGTTTTTCATGTCATTTGGGGGGTGTTTGCCATAATCGCCACGCTTATCAGGCGGGTTGGCTATCGCAGTTCAGTTATATGGTACGCGGAGGATGCTGCTGCCCACTCTCGGGTGTTCCTTTAGTCGCCTCTTACGAAACCAACGGTATGATTTGGGGAAGCGCAATTCTATGCTGGCGCTTCTCGGCTATATCCTAATAATTTATATCAAGAAATACTTTTCTGTGACGAAAAGTGAAATGTCAAACCATTATCAAGGTAATATTTATTTAAGAATTGAGGTTAGCTTAATTTATAGATGTAAAATACCATGTATTTAAAAAAAAATCACTGATACAACAGTAATTAAGCGACAGCATCTAAATTCTTGTGATGAGTTAATTCAAGATGGAATTTCTTTCGGAAATAATTGGTGAAACGTTAATTTTGAGTATCGACTCATTAATTTTGGGATTTTGTGTTAAACAGCTGAGCAAATGTAAACACATACTTAATGCACTCCAGGTAATCTTATTTGTTATTTACTTAATAATATGTATAAAAAAAAATTTCAACCCGCAAAAAATATAAAATTGTATATATTATAATGTAATTAGATGTCTAATATCTATTTCAGACAGCTCCTGTTCTTGATATTGATAACAGTCTCGACAAAGAGATACGCAAGTATCCGAACTGTGTGATACCATATGTTGTAGTACGAGGTTTAGTAAAGCCTCTTGGAAATCCTATTAACAGCAATTATAATCAATCTGTCACTGGAGTAGTTCAAAGGTAAAATAACTAAAAAGATGTTTTTTATTCTAATTTCTTAACTTCAAAAATGATAGCTATAGCCAAAATATGATCAAGGCATACTGGATATAGCTTATTTTAAAATCATAATTACTTAATTATATTTTTATAAAAGGTAAAGAAAAATATAATGTCTTCTGCAGATTGACAATAAAAGAACATGTAATAGCAAGAACATCAGCTGGTTTCTGGTCCGATCAGACTAGGACAATACATGAAGTTTGTAATTCTACACCATTTGTTCTCACCAATGGAAAGTATAGCATTGAAGTTGTGGATGCATTAGGAGCTGAACTTTTGGGTAAATTTTAAAGCTTATAATATTAAAGAATATATTAATTAAATGAAATAACTTTATATTTTTATAAATAATACACAATCATGTTTAATTTTTAATTTTCTGAATATTTTAAAGATTTGGATGTCATATCTGACAAATTTGAACCAATGTCTCCTGGAGTAATTGACCATGTGTGGGGCTTCTTCTCTGGTGTCAGACAGAGAGGCCTACAGACAATGGAAGAGATGTTACGAGATGGGTCATACATCACAGCTGTTGGGGAACTCAGTAGAAATAGCTCTGGACTAAAAATTCAACCACCAAGAGATGGTTTACCTCTTTATTTAACAACTTCAACTAAATCTAGTCTTTTAAAAAGATTAGCAAGTTCAAGAGATTTTTTAAGGTATTTATAAATCATTATACTTTTTATTTACAAATATGAGTTATGGAATTGACAAATTTCATGTTTTTAAGTCATTAATATTTTAGGGTGTTGTTGGTTATATTTGGCACTGTGGCAGTCCTGGCCTCTGGACGAATTGCCTACAAATATATTAAAAGAAGGCGACGACGAACAGCAGATGAGAATTTGAAAAAGCAACTTGCAGCTGGTCGGCGAGAACGGCGTGCCCAGAATAGGGATAAGAATCTTAGTGAAGTGCAGCTTTGTGTGGTTTGCACTGATAATCCAAAGGAGGTGAGTAGTGTACAGAGCTTTTTATTAATGATTACATCAAAGTTATATACTTACTACATAACATCAACTAATTGACAATTGTTGTGGTTATTTGTTGCTGTGTCAGATATCAGCAAGACATAAATATCCTTTTGTTTGCATTTAGTCTCAGCTTGTGTAAATATTTGATGATTTAAACAATAATAATTATATGTTCATGTATTGCAGATTATATTATTGCCTTGTGGACATGTATGCCTTTGTGAAGATTGCTCAGATAATATTGGTGAAACCTGCCCAATTTGTCGCGAGAGAATAATTTCTCGTGCACCAGCCTTTATAACATAAGACATATTTTCTATTAGAAGTAGTTCTTTCAAAATGAACTATGTAAAGTTATGTTTTTACAGTTTATTACTTAAGTATTTTAAAAGGTACAAAAATTTGTAAGATTTAACAAGCTTTATCTCGAGTGATTCACATATCTCGGTTATTAATAAAGTATTTTTTGAAAATCAATAACAGAAATATTGGGTGCAATGTACTTAACTGTCTTTTAATGGTCCAATAATGGATGACATATGAACTACTGTTTGTAATTTATTAGCTTTGTAATTGTGTGTATATTATAATTAGTTATTCAAATCAAAATTTTAATGCCTTAACTAATAATAATATTATTTTTATAATATTATTTTATTAGCATTATCAAAATGCTATACTTAATCCATCTCCACAGGTTCCTTCACAAGTATTTTCTTCTACTGTTTCATCAATAATTTTCTTTACATTAATAGTGTTTTCTTGAGGTTCATCAGATAAACTGCATTCTTCTAATATGTTAATATTTGGATGTTGGAATGAATTTAATTTATTTATACATTTACAATTGTAAACAAAATTACTATCATTGTTTTTGTTATTACAAGCAGAGTTACAAACTTTGCCATTGGTAACACAGTTATTTGTTTTAAATTCATCATTTAAATTTTGTTTTGCATTGTATTCCTCTAGCATTTTTTTAGCTTTAGAACTTTTACCAATCCCAAGTTTCGGTAAGCCTTTATTTAAACCTTCCAAAAGTACACACGCCTTACAAACCTCTTGTGAGGATACAAATTTACATCTAGAACATACTCGTAATGTTGGCAGTGATACCTCTTCTTTGACAGACAAAGTTTCACCTAAAATCGGAAAGAGACCAATGAATATTCATTCATCCATTCGTAATATATTTTGATGAAAGTATAGGGGGATTATTATGGAATCCTTATTTAAGAAACTTACTTATAGTGTATAAATATTATATAAAAAAGAAAATACCACAAATCTGTTGATATGAATCGAGATATTATCTAAGAAAGGTAAGGAGTACTTAACTGTACTGATTTTGTTTATTAACTAAAAACTAAAATTTTAGTTTAACAGAAATAAAAATTACTTTAATATCCTGAAATACCTACCTGAATATATTATATCCATAATACAAGAAGGTCTAATCTTCTCCAGGTCTTTAAGTAAAGCTCTTGCATGTCCTCTGTATGCATTTGGTGCAAATATACATTCTGTTGAAAAATACACCAGTTTCTTATAATGTGCATACATTACTATTTCTTTTTCATATGTATATTTCAACGGTTTTACCCTCGGTATGGTTCCTTCACTACCCTGTAAATAATATTATAGTGGTTGGTTGAATTGGATATTGTTTTTTTGGATGTTAAAGTACACTCTTAAGAAATACAATTAATAAAAGTAAAGGAAAGATACTGTGAATTTATAGCTTAGCACTTGTATGATAACTATCAAATTTAACGTTTGGCAGTATAAATATGGTATATTCTTACAGTAGTGATAGCAGTGCACCTTTTTAATCTAGCTATGTCACCTCTCAATATATTCATAAGAACTGTCTCAGCTATATCATCTGCATTATGTCCAGTTGCTATACATTTAACATTTAGCATTGCTGCTCCTCGATCTAAAGCCTGTCTTCGAAATACACCACAAAATGTACAGTTATTCTTTCTCCCAATTTGTGCAACTATTTCATCCATAGTCCATCCATATAAATCTTTATATGACAATATTTTTAAATTCATAGCATAATCATCCCTATTCCTTTTAACAGTCTCAAGACTATCATCTCTGTATCCTGTTATACCTTCATCTATAGATAACAAAATGAGGTGAAGGCCATAATTGTACCTCTGATTCAACGTTTTTAATACATGAGCAAGGACGGTCGAGTCTTTACCACCCGAAGCCGCAACCGCCACTGAGTCACCACGTTTAAACAATTCTCCTTTTATTATTGTAAAATGTATTTCTGATTCAAAAGCCCAAAAGAAACAATCCTTGCAAAGTGCGTCTCCAGTTTTTGGCCTCTAAAAAGTTTTATTTAGTAAATTTTATAAGTAATTTATTTAAAAACTTATATTTATCATAAAACAACAACCTACCTTCAACATTGCGTTTTTTCCACATCCTGTTTTACATGGGACTGGCATTTTATCTCTTTCTACAATAATTCTAATATTATTAATGTGCTGGTATCATTTGTAAACTACATAAAATAACCAAATTTCAATAACTTATTATTTTGAGGCCTCTGTGAGTAGTCGTCACAATTCTGCCAGTGTCAGTATGATGATATTTACATAAATAATTACAGATAATCAAACAAGAATATAAAACTAAATTTTAAGAGATATTATTATACCCGGCGAGCCCTCCCGCACACCCACACTGCACGCGATAAAGCTGTCAGGACACATAGCAATTAGTTATTCACAAAAAAAGATATTACAACTTAGGAATAACAATAAACCAATACTTTAACCAAATTTTAATAACTTCAAGATATATTCTTCACAAAACACACATTTCTGCTTTTCCACAGCATAAAATTTTTTGCAAGTTAAGGCAAGAATATTAACTTATTTTTTCTTGGTATAGCGGGTAGCAACGGAGCAGGCGGGTCTCTTATATGCTAAGAGAAGACAACTGTGCCACAGTCCGCACATTAGTTCTGTTGCCGACAATCATGTTGAAATATATGCTGGCGCAGAAATTGAGATGTCTCGTCCGCAGTGATGCCACGGGCTTACATAACATTCAGAGTGAAATTTTAATTGTAAAAGAGTTTCTGCGATACATAATCAACCTTTACAAGACCTGCATTCGTTCCCGTAGAGCCATTTCAGCTCTCCACCCAGTCCGCGTTGAATGTTACAAAGCGAGTAGTTCTTACAAAAAAATCTGTATTCGTAGTTAGTTTAGTAGTATTGTTATTCTGTGGCCGTCTGTCATTAGTAAATACATACTATTTATTATATAGTCATAAATGAAAAAACAAAAAGCAATAACAGTCAATACAATAATATACATTGTTATCAAATGAATATGGCGGATTCTACAGAATATTCATCTTTATTTGCATTGGTAAATAGCCATTTGTCTAAAACCAATATAAATTCTGGTAATAACTCTAAAAGCCCTTTCAATCTGCCATCTCTTGGAAATGGGTCTTTATCTGAGAATCAGATTAAATTACCCTTGGAACAAAGATTTCCTGCATCAC
>DWCF01005520.1:0-14072 GCA_018230265.1 Delias oraia
CGAGTACAGCAGATGTTCTGCGATCACCAACCCGCCTGCCAAGCGTGGTGATTAAGGCAAATAACCCCCCTATTTGGAGGAGGCCTATGTCCAGCAGTGGACTTGAATGGGCTGATGATGATGAAGATATATATCCATAAATATGTGATATTAATAATATATGTAAATTAATGATAGTCCGTCAGATCTAACTACAACGAACAGGCCCATTTAAATTTCTGTTCTGCATTCTCACGAGTTGTATTGTGTATTCTCTGGAATGTCAATTGTCAGTAAAATCGAGTTACATTGAATCGTATCTGGCAATTTGCAATGATATCCCCATTGTCAGTATATCACTGTTACACATGTAATCAATTGCCTTCAGTCAAGTCTATTGTATTGAAAACTTTAAAACGAAAGACCCAATATAAACCATCTCTATGTAATATTATAGCAGACAGTCCACAGAGTCCTTAATTACTCAGAGAAACACAGTACAAGTACCATTTCACTCTTCCAGAGACCGAATAAATTATAAGTTAAATTATCCGGACCGGGATTCAAACCCGATAACCTCTCACTTTATGGTACACTTTTAAAACCATAAAGCTAAGAGGCTCTCTATAATATAAAGAATTTAAATATAAGAAGAAACTAGTATAAAATTGTTACTAGATATAGAATCTTGTTTACAAGTGTCTGATATTATGGCATCTTCATAAATTATTCATCGACATTATTCTAAGTAAATCTATGACGTCTGCAATATGACGACGCATCGAACCAACGGTCTGTAAAAGAACGAAGTTGTACCTTATTATTATTATGAATCTTTTAGAATACATTTGCTTTATAAAATTTTAAAAGCCTCATAGCTTAGTAGATTTATAAGCCTACAATGAAGCGAGAGGTATCGGGATCGAATACTGGTTAGAACAAAAAATATTAATTCAATTTATAATTTATTCGGTCTTTGAAAGGGCTTGACAATGGCCGGGCGAGTGTCTTAACACAGTCACAACGGTGGGAGCACTTAATGGGCCGGCTCGTCTGAAGTGATACCACGGGCTCACAAAATACTCAGCGTCGAATGGTATTTGTACTGTATTTCGCTGATTGAGTTAGAATATCGAAGGCCCTTAAAAGTGTCGCTTTAGCGGCGTAAAAAACCGGCAACACAACCAAAGCGCAGACTTGGCGCGGTTATTCATGGTCGGCGGTGTTCTCTTCCCATATAGGAGACCTACCTGCTCCGTTATTCGCTATCTCATAAAAAAACTTGGCATGGAACAAAATTTTTAAGAAATCGGACAACTCATTTCAAATATATTTAGAATCAAAAGCATCCTGTCCGTCCCACAATCTAAGGTTCCATATTTATCACGAACGCTGGTCAAATATGAAAAGAACATTCAATAAATTAACATATGACCTGCGTCATTTATTTTCTGAGCGAATGAAAAACGAAACGAAATCTGCCCTCCATTTCATTAGAGTCGTGATTAAGAACTTAATGTTTTGTACTTTTACGTGGAAATTATACGTTTAATCGCAAAAGTTTTGAGTGTCTCTGTGCAGACTTGCGTCTAGACTCAAACAAGCTCGTTGAAACATTATATTGCTTCGACAATTTGGATTTTTATTACCGTTAAACCACTATTATCATCATCATCATCATTTCAGCCGTAGGACGTCCAATGCTAGACATAGGCCTCCCCCTTATACCTCCATGCAAACCTGTTGGAGACGACCTGCATCCAGCGTCTTCCGGCGACCTTTAAAAGGACATCTGTCCACTTTGTGGGTGGACACACTGTTATATATATATGTTATAATTTTTACTTTCATAATATAATATATTCGTTAGCGAGTATATATTAAGTAATCGTAGTTGAAACGGTGCTTCCACTGTATTTCGCTAAGTGAGTGACGATTCGGAGGCGCTTAAAAAATACCACTTAAGTGGTGTAACAAGCCGACAACACCACCAATATGCGGACTGTGGCGTGGTTGTTCATAGGTGGCAATGTTCTTTTACTATATAGGAGACCCACCTGCTCCGTTTTCCGCTGTACCCACCATTCAAATAAAAAAAGAATACGAATATAATACCTACCGTGTAATATAATAATATATTTTTTGAATAAATATATTTGGAGGCCTATGTCCAACAGCGGACGTCTTACGGCTGAAAAGATGATGAATGATGATGAATAATATATATGTCAAATAGCAAATTCTTGAAACGTTTCACATAGGCAAGTCAATTTCAAAATAAGCTGTACGTTAACAGTGCATGCATTAAAAAGGTAACACTTCCATTCTACCAACGCTCTGCTGCTATTGTGAATTTGGTAATTTCTCACCGCACTTCACGTTACGTAATCCCTTTATGTAAATGAGGAAAGCCTCTCGGTTACACCTTTGATATAGATACGACCTTTAATTTGTCACCTCTGAATAAATAACATCTGTAAGGTTTTAATGAGGTTTTTTCAAATTATACAGATGGACAATCTTTGAAATAATGAAAAATACAAATTTCAGAGAAACTATATAAAAATTAAGTGGAATTGGACTGGAAATATAATGAGAATTAATAAAGAAAAATGGACCAAAAAGTAATAGAATGGTATCCAATAAATAGGATAAGGAAAATAATAAATAGGAATTCCCGTGAGAGAGCCATGTTGAAGCATATACTGACGTACTAATTAGATCCGCTCGTCGGAAGTGATACCAAGGGCTCACAGAATATTCAGCATGAAATGGTAGCTGTATTTGAAACTGTACTTCTTTTCATTTGCATTTCAAAGACTATGAGAATTACAATTTATAAAATGTATTATATAATAAGAATTTTGGGATCTAGTAAACATTATAAATGACGTTAATTTTAAAAAATCAAAGCATAGAGAATATAGATAAGTTATTGTTCTATGAAAAAGGTGTCGCGAAAGAAAAAGTATATAATAAATTTATACCATTAGATTTAACTTAGACCATTCGGATATTAAATGATAAGTAATGGTTTATTGCTGTATTGTGATTTCAATTTTGAACTGTTTAAAAGATGCTGTCATAGTTTATTTTAGCAGTATCCTTACATCCATTCCCGGGAGTTCCAGAATAATATACTCTACACGAGTGCAACCAGCTCAAAGTAAATCGTATGGAAATTGCATTGTTGTGATATATACCGACAAACAGATACCGAACTTGGAGAATGAGATGTGTTCTTAAATATATAATAAACTTTTTCATTTATTATTGCTTTTTTTAATGCATATGAATCATATGCGGACGCACTAATTTGGGCCGGCTCGTCCGATGTGATCCCACGGGCTCATAGAATACTCAGCGTGAAATAGTAGTTTTACTTGAAACGATGCCTCTACTGTGTTTCGATGAGTGAGTGAGGATATCGAAAGCTCTTTAAAATGCTGCTTGATTTCCGTAAAATTCCGGCAACATAAACAATGTACGGAGTGTGGAGCGGTTGTCCATGGGCGCGGTGTTCTCTTACTATATAGGAGACACACCTGCTCCGTTATCCGCTATACTATAAAAAACTACCATCTAACACCGTCGTACGTAATATAAATTAATAGGTCTCAAATTTTATATAATTTGAGACGTATTAATTAAATATTTAAAATAAAGTGTTGTTTAGCATGTGAATGAATAATTACATAAATTTGACCGTTGGGGAAACCTCGGTTGTTCATTAGTTTTCTTGTTGTAAAGGGTATATTAGCACTTGTAACTTTAAGGTAATGAATGTCCTTCGTTGTTTTTACCTATGTCCCTAAACTTTAACTATCATGTCAAACGATTAAGCTCATACTTTAAATAAAGTCATAGATTTATTGTACTTGATTTGTTTATTATATAACGGATACTACAACGGACAACGGAGCAGATGGGTCACCTATATGATAAAAGAACACCTCTGCCCGTGGACAACCGCGTCACAGTCTGCGCATTGGTGTTACCGGCTTTTTACGCCACTTAAACGGAATATTTTAAGGGCCTCCGATATCTTCACACATTAGAGGCATCGTTTCAAGTACAACTACTATTTCACGCTGAGTATTCTATGATCCCGTGGTATCACATCGGACGAGCCGGCTCAATTACTGCGTCCACATATGCTTCAGCATGGCTCTCATACCGGTGTGATTGTATTAAGACACTCGTTCGATCAATGTCCATTGTCCGCTATAAAAAAATAGGTAAAGCAATCTATTAATAAAATCTTGTCTTTGTTTACTTATCTGAGAATAAATACCACTAGCGTTTTATTTTTCTGAACAACTTTCTTCGGAGCATAATATTCATTTGTACAAATACCGCGATATTTCGCCAAGTTTCACGTCAAACTTGGCTATTTCCCACCAACTTTTGTTGAACTTTCACGTTTTTCACTTTCTGCCTGAATTCAATTTGCATACAGAAAGGTGAATATCTATTATCAAGCTTATGTGCTTAAAATACTACTTACGACTTTGCCGGCACTTGTCTGAAAGTCTTTTTTGGTATTTTAAGACTTGTATTACAATAACAGGTAAAAAAGCTTAATATAATTGATGGTGATTAATAATGTTTAAATTTCAAACCCACAAAATTTTCTAGGATCAATTACTATCTGACTGTACTAAAAGTGGGGACCGTGCCGAGGTTTTCCATGGGTGGCGGTTTTCTCTTACTATATAGAAGACCGTTGCTCCGTTGTCCGTTCTCAACTCCGACAAAAATACTGATATGCCAAAGCTAGCTCATAGGACTTGATTTTTATTTTCAAAATTTTGACATTCCATATGACTAGGCAAATTTTTCCAGTTGAATACATTTCGACAACTCCTAAATTGAATGAAGTTCATAGGTTCGCAGTACGACTAGATCCATGCAATTCTTCAGCAATTTCCGTGCCACGAATCTTGCTGGACATGTCAAACAATCTTCGTCAATTAGCCGATATCCGTCGGCTGACGAGCGAACTGATTGACAATCTGTTTCTCATTTCCATCTGTCCTTGGATGTCCATCGTGTTCATTAGCAGAGATACACTTGCACTTACATACTTCTACCCAACTTTTAAACACCTAACCTAAATCTTTCAAGCAAAATATTACGTATATACGTTTCTATTATAGACCGTACCATTTTTGAGAGCCTCGTAGCTTAATGGTTTTAAAAAGTGTACTACGAAGCTAGAGTTATCGAGTTCGAATTTAAACATTAAAAATTTATTCGCTCTATGAAAGGGCCTGACAGTGACATGCTGAAGTATATGTTTACGCAGTGATTAGTCTGGCTCGTCAAAAGTTATATCATGGTATCTTAGAAAACTCAGCATGAAACAGTACTGACATATACTGTGTTACGCTGTGTGAGTGGATAGCGGGGGATATAAGTCACGTAAAAGTCAGGGTAACACAACCAAAGGTTGGCTTGTGTCGCGGTTGTCCGTGGGAAACGGTAATCTTTTACCATAAAGTTGATTCGTATGCTCTGTTGCCCACTAAACAATAAAAAAATATAGTATTTGTAATCATTATGTTGGGAGGTTTATTTTGCTTATACTACTTATATCAAATAGTTTCATTATTAAAAAACTTACAACGAAACCGCGACACTGCTGGAGTTACAAATGTCCATGGGCGATGGACCGCTTATCCTAGATGAGTCAATCCTTTGATGCATATTAAAATGTCTCGCTCTTCCTTACTATATGAGAGTTGTTATGTCTGAATTAAAAATACTTTTTCTCAAAGATTTAAATACTATTAGCAAAGGACAACAATAATGCAGTTCCGCAAAATCAACAGAAATATGAAATCAACGACTGCTCTGAAATGGGAACACAATTGCGTAAAATCACTTAATGACGCCTATTTATCGCTATAATTAAGCCATAAGGACGCCATCCGGATCGTAAAAGCATAATTACTCGTATGAAAACGTTTGAGTACGCATTTAATTAATTGGTTTTGGGAAAACGTTTTGTAAGCTAGTCGTTCGCGTTATTTATCTATGGTTCATCAATATTTCCATACTCTATAACCAATTTACATTTATGAAAAAATTTTATGGTCTAAGGGATATACGTATAGGGATGAACAGGGTAAGAGATCATCGCCAACCATGGACAACCACGCATTGATTGTTGCCGGCTTTTTTCAACACATAAGCGGCATTTTTAAGGGCCTCCGATATCCTAACTCAGCGAAACACAGTAGAAGCAACGTTTTATTTACAACTACCATTTCACGCTGAATATTCTGTGAGCTCGTGGTATCACATCAGACTTTATCTCTGGTTCATCAATATTTCCATAACCATTATAAATTTATCATACGAATTTTAATAATATTAAATGATTTCTTTCCAAAATTTTATTAATAACTATTAGACCCGGTAGATGTAGTTCCGATGCGGAGACATGGTCTCTCACATCTCAAAGCTTAGGGTCGGTCAGCAAGATATGGAAAGGGCTATGCTCGGAGTTTCGATACGTGATCGAATCAGACATGAGCAGATCCGTAGATGAACTAAAGTTACCGGCATAGCTCGCCGAATTAGCAAGCTGAAGTGGCAATGGGCAGGCCACATCGCACGTAGTGCGGATGGCCGATCGGGCCGAAAAGTGTTAGAGTGGAGACCACTGACTGGCAAACGCAGAGAGGGACGTCCCACAAGGTGGACAGACGACCTTTTAAAGGTAGCTGGATGCAGGTCGCCTCCGACAGGTATTCATGGAAGTCCAATGGAGAGGCCTATATCCAGCAGTGGACATCTTACGGCTGAAATGATGAGGATGATGAGATATAGTTCTGACCGGTACGCGATCTATTGGTTCTTCTACGAAGGCTCAGTGATCCTTGGATCCAAAACCGAAAAACTGCAGTTACTGTAGGTAGTTTGGTAGTCGAATAGTTTTTTTTTCTTCGGATATCCTCTCCATTGAGAATTGAACTTTACGGTAGAGTATATAAATTCAAATTAACTTATTAAATTATTATCAAAAATTCTTATACTATACTTTGTACTCCTAGTATTGAAAAGTATAATTTTTAAACTTTTAAGACAATTTTTTAATTTTTTTTTCTGCATAGGAACCATCTTCTCATTTCGAGAAATATTATAAATAATAATTAACGAAATCCGTTCGAAATGAACGAAAGATATTTTCGAGAATTGCGCTTGGCATCACTGTCAGAGATTCATTTTTATATTTATTTTGAAGTATTATTTTAGAAAATTTAATGCCTGAAAGAGATTGATAGCAATTATATACATACATATTTATATTGTCCTTATTTTAGCAATCTATATTATCTCATAGCGCACATGGGCAATGACAGTGGAGGCATAGAATGCTTGAATGTAAATAGGTATTTAACAAAAAAACCACACCGTCACTCACCATAATTCGACTTGACATCTCAAAAAAATAGCGTAGCTGCGTAGCACCTGCCCAGCAAGACCTGAGGGTAAAGGATTATATAATAATTATTATTATATTATATTTTTGTCTCCATGGGTGAAGGACCGCTTATCCTAGGTGATTCTCTTGCTCGTTTGTCTCCATTTTCTTAAACAAAAATATGTTTCGTAAAACAAAATCAGATAATTAAGATTTGGTGTTATTTTTCCGGAATTACGGAATTCCGTTATTAATCCGGAAAAAGTAGTGGGACGTCCCGCCACGCGATTAAAAGACGATCTCACGAAGGTCGCGAGCAAACGTTGGACCCAGATCGTAGGTAGGCGTCTTTGGGGAGGCCTTTTTCCAGCAGTGGACTTGATAGGTTGATGATGGGGAATAAATGTTGATTGTAGGTTAGTACAAGATTAGTTTTAACTATCAAAAAGTAAAAGAAATTCGTTATTGTAGGTTGGTTTTTTTTTTGTTTTATTGTTTTTTTTTTCAACACTTTCAACTTAATAATCCGTCAAAACTCGGCCAAAAAATTTACTTAAAAACGCTGTGCAAACGATCACAATCTGACGTACAACTTGAGACATTTCACACATGCACTAAACGATTGTTTTTTAAATTAATTTTGAATATTTATGCTCAATACGAAAACGTATGGGAAATTGATTGTGCAGAGACGTGAATTTATAAATCTTCGACTATCCCGGACAGAGCAACAGGTGGGTCAAGGATGTTATCCGGGACTCGTGTTAGGCATACATTATTCATAACGTAAATTCATTCAAATAAGTCAGCGTAAGATTATTAAAACAGTTTCGTTTCATTAAAATTTCAACTACCTAAATATGAATTTCTTTGAGTAAAATAACAATAAAATTTATCAAATTTAGGATGATAAACTTGAGTAAACGGCCATGAAGTTAAACACAGACGGTAGAGTATATTAAATGCAATTGATTTCAAATTCTATGAGATTCAAAATAGATAATCAAATTGGTTGCTTAAAGGTTGTACAATGCTTATCTTAATTTTATTGTGAACTGACAAAATTATCATTTTAAATTTGACAAAAATATATTTCAACCCTACATGTAGTTATTGTCAAAGACAATTTTTACTAAACCTATTTTTAATCATGATATAGATATCAAAGAATACTACATAATCAAAATGATTGTTTTTCCGTCCTATGATGCGGTTTAACCGGCAAGCAAAGATTGATGTACAGCCTTAAAATCAGCCTAACAGCATTATTTGATGCTTGTTTTCTGTGAGCTTGTGGCGTTACTTCTGATGAGTAGAAATGTATGCATCGGGAATGCTTCAGCATGGCTCTCCCCCGGTGGAGATATAAAGAAACACCCATATCATCTATAAATCCGTAAAAGCCAGCCAAAAAACAATCTCCTATTGAAGACAGTTGGAAGACCTTCGACGACAGGACGGTATCATTTGATTAGCTGAAGCACAGCTCATAAAGGCTTTGTTCTCGCCTGAAAAGCTCAATGCTGAAGCTGTATTTTTCGCTCCTCTTAACCAGTTCAAGGTAAAGGTCAAAACGGACCCCTGTCGCCTGTTCAGATGAGAGGAGGCGTGTTAATTATAAAACATTCTTAAGCCACGCATATACTGACGTATTGTATATTAATAAATGAAGTTTAAGTAAATTTTTCCCTCTTAAATATATATTTTTCTTTATTTTTCACCCGTGGGAGAGCCATGCTGAAGCATATGCAAACGTAGTAATTGTGCTGGGGAGGCCTATGTCCAGCAGTGGACTTGAATGGGCCGGTGATTATTTCTTATATATCTTATGTTACTCACAAGAAACATAGGTTTCTATAGTTAATAAAAATCAATATCGGTTCAGTAGAACCAGAGATTTACTTCTACAACATCACAAACCACCTTTTTATATTATTAGTTTTTTTTTCAATAGCGGACAATGGAGCAGGTGGGTCTGCTATATGGTAAGAGAAGACGGCCGCCCATACATAACCGCGCCACAATCCTCGCATTCGTTGTTTGTTGTGTTGCCGTCTTTTTTCGCCCCTTAAGCGGCATTTTTAGGTTCTCCGATATCCTCACTCACTCTGCGAAACACAGTATAAGTAGCGTTTCACGTTGAGTATTCTGTGAGTATGTAAATAATGTATAAGTATTATATTTTGTAACATAAATGAAGTATTATCATAAGTAAGACCTATTTAAAGATATGTAAATGTTTATTTATATTTCTGTTATCCATACAATTCTATAAACTTGAAGAAACCTTATGACATTTGTGTATGAAAGAGCCTGTAACAATATCATATTGAAATATCGATCGCAAGATGTGTATGTGCGTGGCAATGTGTGCGTGTTTTAATACCAGATTTCCAATCTATTCATAGACAGATTTGGTCCTTCTACTTAACATAGCTGTACTTGAATTAATGTCTTAAATATTCTGTCACTGTCTCGTTGATTTGCACTTATTGTTAAAGAAACCAGACAAAAGATTTTTTTTAAGAAAATACAATTATTTTCTTTGTATTATCAAAAAAAACTACACTTACAGCCCTTGCATCTAAATTAACAATTATGTGTACAATATAAATTAATAATTTCTAAAATATTTTTTTTAATAAAACAATATAACGACATCTTGTCAAGTGTTAACATTTAGGCTTTGTCTATGCTAGATAAAGAAAACAGCCTTATTTAATAATGACTCCAAGGTTTTCTTTACAGATATATTATATTAAAGATAATTTTAGTATAATGTTATATTATAGATAATAATATTATTATATTTTTAATGGTAAAGCGGACCACGGAGCAGATAGTTCAACTATATGATAAGAGAGTATCGCGGTTAATGGGCTCACGGACCACAATCCGCGCTATGGTTGTGTTGTCGACTTTTTACGACACAAGGGCCTCCAATTACCTCACTCACTAAGCGATATAGCACATATAAGTACTAAGAGATAAGGTAAATATTTCTAATAATGTTCCTCTGAAATATCTTACTCGATTTTTGAAAATTTGTATGTTTAATTCGTATGCCTTATAACAGGATGTTAAGTTTCATATCCCTAACTGTTAACTATAACCCCTGAAAAAAATATGTGTATTTATAGACGATTTTTTTCATGATTTCGCTTGAAAAGTCATACTCCTTTCAGTCAGTATAACATCCATATTTATTACAATAATTTATTATTTGACTTCTAAAATATTACTAGATATACCTTAAATTACAAAATTATATTATTAATTTTCATATCATCATTTTTCAATTCATTTTGTGCCGCGTACTGTCACTCGAATAAGCTGCTTGCAGAGGTATTTCAGAAGTAGTACAACTTGGAGATTTTCAAAAAATAGTGTATTTAGCCATTAAGACCAACAACGCATCCGCGGCCATGCAGAGCCTGGGGTGTCTATGGGCGAAGCACGCTTGCTAGCCTCCTTTCGTTTCTCCTTCCAATATTAAAAAAAAAAAGAATTTCTTAAAGCGAGATAACTCTATAATCCAACGATTAAGATCTCTTGTGTACGTTGATTAAAACGTTGCTGAATTGTTTGTTTGTTGTTAGATCATTCCAAGTGTTCGCTTAGGAGTGGCGCACGCGTCACATTCCGATGTTTTCCCTTAATAATATTGTAAAATGCGTTTCAAAATTTGCGTGACAAAGACATTCACAGCCTGTATTCTAATAATTACAATTGGATATTTGTGGATTCATACACAGAACCGAGTGAATATAAATCGGGAGGTGCGAATCGTCTACATGAATAATGAATTATCAAAAATGAAATATATCCTACAGTGGACATCAAATCGTACTGTCCCATTCATGTATATGGGTAAAGGAAATAGTGCATTCGTTACACGGGGATGTGCACAGACAAATTGTATTGTAACAAACAATCGAACATTATTAAATGATTACACAGAATTTGATGTGATTGCATTTCATGGACCGGAAATTATTGGAAAGACGAAGGAATATCTACCTCAGAGAAGATCACCGCATCAAAAGTATGTTTTCGCTAGTATTGAGTCATCGGATAACTATCCAATATGTAGGGATACATTTGATAATTTCTTTAATTGGACTTGGACGTATAAATTGAGTTCGGACGCTCGGTGGGGTTATATGGTTATTAGAGATGAGACGAATCGTATAGTTGGTCCCAATGTTGACATGAATTGGTTAGATTTTGATAAAATGAGACCAGTTGAAGACGAAGTCAAGTACATACTTAGAAATAAAACCAAAGCAGCCGCTTGGTTTGTATCAAACTGTCAGTCTAGAAGCAGAAGAAGATTACTGGCATTGGAATTAAGTGTAGAACTAGCGAAATACGACTTAAAAATTGACATATATGGTTCGTGTGGGTTGTTAAAGTGTTCGCGGAATGAGGAAGAAGAATGTGATGAAATGCTCAAAAGGAATTATTACTTTTATTTATCATTTGAGAATTCCTTAGCTGAAGATTATGTGACGGAGAAATTGCTGCATCCGTTGAAACATCTCACCGTTCCGATTGTTTATGGTGGAGCTAACTACACTAGGTAAAGAATTTTGACGTTATTTGGATCAAGTATTGAATATTATAGGATAATTTGCTAGTTCATTTTTTAGTAAAATCAGAACGTGTAAATATATAAAAATTGTAACAATTTAAATATTTCTTAAAGAGGACATTCATTTAAAAAGTTTCTTTTAAATAGGAATCTCATAAATACAATTGTAATAGATTTAAAATAATATCTAAGCCAAAATCAACCTCATTTTAAACTAAAAGAACCTGCCAAAATCTATTCCTATATTTTATATATATATATTTTTAGGGTTTTTCGATATACTAGAATATTTGAACCCATCTTATTACTAACTGAGATAAAATTATTGAATTAGTAATGGTTTAAAAATTCACTAAGAAATATTGTCATTTTTATTTAATATTCTGTAAGAGAGATGTTAAATATATCACTCAATTATATACAACACATGAAAATACTTTAAAAGTATGACTTTAAATATTTTTACAGATTTATGCCAGATAGTGCATATCTCAACGCAAGGGAATTGGGCGTACAAAAGTTGGCTAAGAAAATGAACGATTTAATTGAAAATCCAGACGACTATATAGAATATTTTAGATGGACAAATCATTATAATTATCACAGAAAATCGGAAAGCATAGAAACGGACGAGTATTGTCGTTTCTGTTCCATACTTCACGAAGCGGAAACAGTGAAACGTAGGACAGTATATGAAAACTTTAGAAAATGGTGGGACCCACCTTTGAGATGCTAATCGAACAAATTTACATACAATAATTGAAAGATAATAAGTGATTTTAATCTTTCACAGATTTCATAAACATATTTTAAGTCTAAAATTTAACTTATAACTTTTTTTAAATGAAAAAAGGTAGATAAACGAGCTGAAAACTCACTCTAAGATAAGCGGTCCTACGCCCATGGATAATCCCATCTCCAGCTAGGTCGTGGGTGCGTTGCCGGAGTTTTAGGGATTAGTACGCTCTATTTTTTCGTCTCCAAATCCTATAAATAAACTCTGTTTAAACATATATATTACAAAGAAAATATATAATAGTACCTACTTTTTAATAATTACACTTACAAGATATTTCTCAAAACATATTAAAAAGTATATTTAGTTTTATAAATAAATTTATTA
Source organism: Delias oraia (assembly GCA_018230265.1). NCBI lineage: Eukaryota > Metazoa > Arthropoda > Insecta > Lepidoptera > Pieridae > Delias > Delias oraia. The sequence continues at coordinate 13,129 of DWCF01005520.1, forward strand.
AAAATATATATTTATTTTAAGTTTTTAATTCAATTGCTTCGTTTTTATGTAATATTTTATAAATTTAGAGATATAAGTACAGCATTTACTTAACATTAATCCAAAAACTACGGTCTTTGACATTGATATTATCAATAACGCTAGATTTGCAACACCTAATGCCAAAGAAATGACATGAAGACTACCTACTATTATTAACAGCAGTAATCCGTTGTCCTTCGATAAATCGCAGGCCTATATTTATATTTACAGTCTTATATCTTCAGACTTAAATTTCGATGGTGGTATTTGTCTCCAATCTTACACCTGTGAGATACTTTCGGCCTCTTAGGTTGCCCTCTGCATCATGACGGCGCAAGGTGAGGTCCGAGTCTCACAAGCGACGGCCTTGTTAGTTGCGGAAAATATTAACTTCTCGGTGAGCCCTCAAGCTTACCCCCAGCCTGCGTAAAGCTATAAACGCTGAGGGCCATTTAAAAAAAAACATGTTAAGCACAGTCTTTAACTCACATTAATTGCTTAATTACACTGGGAAATTATAACTAAAATAAAACTACACAGAACAAATTACCATAATTCGTCAATCTAACTCAAATAAGCAAGTTAAGCGCTAGATTATATTTCTCCATATTAACATTCAGCGGTAGGTCGTTTAACATATTATTCTATGGCCATAAAGTAAAGCAATAAAATGCTTAAGTTGTCATCAGTATTAGTCAATGGAACATCTATTACTAATGACATATGGTTGGGCAATCTCAACTCAGTCTATCAGTCCTATAAAATAATTACTGCAAACACAAGGCGAAATTTTTGTTGTTAAGCATATCTTTGCATAGTTTATGAGACATTTTATTGCCGCCGATCATGAAATTCAATTTGTATAGCGATACTAAACATTTACGACAACATGTTCGTGTTCGAATTACTTTTTCAATGTCAAT
>DWCF01005521.1:0-14071 GCA_018230265.1 Delias oraia
GTAAGTTTTGAGAGCTCCGTAGCTAAATGGTTTTATAAGTCTACCATGAATCGAGAAGTATCGGATTCGAACCCAGTCCAGACAATTATAAATAATAATATAATCTATAATTTATTCGGTCTCTGGCAGGTCTTGACAGTGGACGGGCGAATGTTTTCATACTGTCACACCCGTGGGAGAGTCTAGCTGAAGCATACGCTGACGCACAAATTGTGCCGGCTCGTACGATGTGATACCACGGACTCACATAATACTCAACGTGAAACGGTACTTGTAGTGTGTGCAGAGTGAGTGAGCATATCGGAGGTCCTTAAAAGTACGTGTAAACGGCGTAAAAATCCGTCAACACAACCACTGCGCGGACTGTGGCGCGGTTGTTCATGGGCGGCGGTGTTGTCTTACCATATAGGACCTGCTCTGTTGTTTGCTATACTATAAAAAAAATACATAAAACCTTTTTATGTAGATTAAAAATTTAAAAACAATAATTACGATCAGAGATTAAAGATTTTTAAAAATACGACTCAATTTATAAACTTGTTTTTTGTTCCTTTGTTCCTTTCGATCTGTTTTAATTTATTTTTAATAAGAGTGCAGTTATTCTTAATTACGAAATAATTACGGTACATTATATTTCGCTTCCATTGAATATAATATTAACGAAAATAACAATAGTAATGAACGAGAAATAGCATGCCTTTTAACTCGTAAACTTCAGCGCGGATTTTTAAAATCTTCCACACCAGAAAGGCTTTGCGGATTATACAGAAACCTACAGTCGTGTTTCCATTTGTATCCTACAACGAAAGCCTTATTTTGTTGTACAGAGAAAATAAATTTACTTTAAAGTGCCCGATTTTTGGTCTTATCTTTTTAAATATTTATCTTTATTATTTTATTAGAGTTGGCAAATGCTTTTAACATTGTTATAGTTGCTATGCACTAAGAATACGTGTTTTTAAAAATAAGATGAACTTATAAAACTATGTTTACTGTCATTATAAGTACCTATTAATTTGATTCAAAAAACAAAATATTTTTAAACATACTAAAACGTATCTCTCATAACGTAGAATCTATATTATAAGCTAAGCAGTAACATCTAGATACTTTAAAATTAATTCGTAGACTTATATATATCTTCCACATAACATAATTTTAACATAAAAAGCGTATATTTAATGTTTCTTATGTGTTAAAGAAATTTTTTGTTCCACCCTGCCCTCAGTGTGACTCGCTGGGATTTATCATGAACTAAATTAAATTCCCACTAAAAAGCAATAAAGTTTTAACCATACATATGAGTTTCTTCGAAGCTACACCCGACTATAAATTAACTTTAGTGTTGATATTGTACATGATTGATATAATAGAGATTACTTTGAAAGATATCAAAAATGAGTAAGCGTGAATAAGCTGACTTAAATGCTGACGAGTTTGCTTGAAAACTTTGGCCGTCATTTCAAACTTCCACAGGAATTAGTTTAACATTGATGAATGATGTGATAAACTTATTATACTTACAATATACACTTTAGTACATTATTTTAATGAAATAAAGCTAATTGGATATCATAGAAGTTACTCAGATCATATTACAAGAGCATATCTATAAGTAAAAGGCCGGTAACGCACTTGTTGCCCTGCAAGGCTATGGGGTACAAGACCGCTTACTCTAAGTAAGCCATCTGCCTGTTTGCCTTCGTTTTCATAAAGAAAAATAAACATACTTCATGATATATTATTTTATATGTTCGTAAAGAAATTAGTGTTTCTAATGATGAATCTTATCAATGTCTGATAAAACTTAAAATCGAGATTCTTTATCAAAAATTGCCAAATTTATAGAAATAGGGTAAACAAAAGGCCAAATGCTAGCTATGTTATAAATAACTGAGCCTGAAACATTCGTATCGCAGCCGTGAATCGAATTTATCTGAGCTCAACTCGAATATATAAAATATTTTGTCTAAAGGAAACCTTCGTGTACAGGCAATTCAATAATAACATACAGAAATACATACATACGAGTATAATTCTAGCAACTTTTGTAAAAAAAACCAAATAGGTAATATAGCCGCAAATTTCTCGTTATTTCTAAAACGTATTAATGCACGCATTTTAAAATTCATCTTATCCTAGGTCTTGCTATGCAGAAATACAAATTAACAAAAGTAGATAACGTGGCCGAGGGGAAGGATTTGACCCTCCTAAAGGTTCTTGCCTGTTCTTTATTAAGTAACAGTAACGGGTTGAATACCCTGTCTGAATAAAAATGTATAATTTATTCGTCCTTTGGAAGGGCTTGAACGTGGACGGGCAAGTATCTTAACATTGTCGTATAGAATACTAGTATCAGACAGTACTTCATGAACGATGGTTCTTTGAGTGAGTATGGATATCGGACTCCCGTCAAATTATAGCTTTCAATCGTCGTAAAAAGCCGGATAAATAACCAAAACGTGGTTTATAGCGCTGTTGAATTGGCGTAGATATGGGCGTCGTTGATCTCTTACCATAAATGATAAACACTTGCTCTGTTGCCCGCTATTTTTTAAAAATAACAAAAGAGCCATGTTTTTGCAACTTAATTATAAATCAAAAGTATCCAGTAGGCTGCTAAGCCCTCGGAAAATTACTAGAAGCACAGCTCTCATGATTAATTCATTCAATTAAAACTTACACCATTCTCATTCAAATCAATGTAATTTAAATTTTATTTTATACATAAAATCTACTCATAAAATATATCATATACATGACGTACTTAAGTTTGACCGATAAAGAAAGTGGTATTGCGATGTTGAAACGTGTAAATTACTCAATTTTTACAATATATTTGTAGAATCTTTACTATAATTATAAATATGTTACGTGGTTTATCATCAATAAACTAAAATTGTAGTATTTTTTTTAATTTAGTCATTTTACCGGAACGAGACATGAAACTAAAAAAATATTTGTTTTTGTAATTGCTTGAATGTTATCGATCTGTTGTCTCAAAGTTAAAGTAAAATTTACTTACACGTTGTCAGTTATATCTATTGCGAGAAAATCTAAATACCTATTTAAATTAGCTTAAAAGTTCTAATATACAGCCTTCCTACCAAAATTATTTTCATTTGGCCATTTATAGCTTATTAATAGCATTTAATTTTGTTGAGTGTCTGAAATTATTTATTCCTCTTTCCCTGACAGAGAATACTTTTGTAAAACGAGATAAAATTAAAAAGAGGCGGTCAAACGGAATAAAATATCATAAATAAGAATCCGGACTGAACAGCTAATAATATGATATAACTTGATTTCGTAATTGAAAACAGACTTTAGTCGAAAACGTGATTAATAGTAGAGTCACGTCCCACAATCGTACTACGAATACAAATAAACCATTACTGGCTTGCATTATTTATGTAACTCTTTTATATTGCAAATTATGAATCTGGAATCATAAGCATTTTACTTATACACATAATGAATAAACAAGGATGATTGTCGAATAAGATCGCTTATCTATTCAGTATACCTAAGGAATTTGTAAAATTAAACTAGAAATGCATTTTTTAATGGTCAATTCACCGTGCGTTTCTTACACCTTAATGCGGATTTTTACTTTTAATTGATTGTCGTTTACTATGTCTAAGATATAATTCTATTATACAATATATCTAAAACGTTTCTATAAAACAAAGATAAAGAAGAAAATGATAAAACTATTCTTATCTTTTACTCGTGGTAGAGCCTTGCTGAAGCATATTTTGAGGCACTAATTCGGCCATCTCAAACAAAGTGATACAACTGGATCACAGAATACTCAGCTTGAAACGATACTTGTACTCTTCTACTGTGTTCCTTTTAGTGAGTGATGATATCTGAGGCCTCCAGGGCTACTTAAGCGACGGAAAAAGTTTCTGTTATTTTACCATACAGGTGACCCACCTGCTCCAGTGTCCGCTGCAACATGAAAATATAACATTATACATAGACAAATAATTCTACACCTAAAATGCATCCTTCACTAAATTATAAAATAAATACGCCGATAAATTAAAAAATAACCGATAATATATTGAGAACAAGTGTTCAGCAATTGTCTTAATTGGCTTATTGTCAGTAACAAATACAGAAAGTGCTCAAAAATATTTAGAAATACGAACAAAATTAAGTTGAATGAGAGAATATTTTACGAGAATAATTTTATGTAATAACAGCTTATGCGTAATAAATATAAATTCTTTTTTTTAATGTATGAAATGAGTTTATTTCAAAGAAATATATAAAGGGAATACGCCAATTATCATTACCTTTACAGTTCAACTTTAAATGTTGAGCGGTCGTGGATTGTCGAGCGAGGAGAATTAATACCACTTTTTTTAAGCATAAAAATATTCGAATACACACAATTATACACAAAAATAGCTACGTCATTATACTTTATTTTGACGTTTACTTTATTTATTGACGATTCTTGACTCTCTCAATACACCAAGGCGCCGCCATATATAAGATATTTATTTATACTTCAGGATATGAAAATAAATTTGATTTTTTTCTCTGAAAATAAAGATACGACTGTAATTGCCTATTAATAACACCTATCAATTGTCATCATTTATAAGATTAATAACTTAATTTAACAATGTTTTTTTGAATCTTTATAGCCCTCACGTACTAACAATATGTGGAACGACAAACCTCGATGTTTTTCGTTCCACAACTGAGCATTTTTAAGACATTTTGTACCACGCACCACCTCTCTGAAAATCAGCTGTCAGCAGGGATATTTCCAAACCTATACGGTTTGGGGACCTTCAAGAAAAGAGCGTACATATTCCTTAAAGGCCGGCAACGCACCCGCGGTTCTGCAAGGGCTAGGGGTGTCCATGAGCGGAGAACCGCTAGCCCTAGGTGGGCTTACTGCTCGTTTACCACCGTTCTTATATAAAAAAAACACACAGCTTTAAATATAAATGCTATTTCGTTTATTGATAGTGACAGCGCTAAGTGTGGCCAAGTTCAAATTAAGAAATAATAATTTATTTACATAAATTTTGCCGGCTTTTTGAAAGTGATACCACGGGCCCATAGAATGCGTGAAACAGTACTTGTAATGTGTTTCGGTGAGTGAGTGAGGATATCGGAATCTTTGATATCAGTGTTAAAACTGCGTAATAAGCCTGCAACATAAAGCACGCATAATGGCGCGGTTGCCCATGAGCGGTGGTGTTCTCTTACCATATAGGAGACCCATCTGCTCTTTTGCAAATACCATAGAATATATTTATATATATCTGTACATTATAAATATGTATATTCTATCAAGTGAAAGTTTATTTTATATGCGTTACTGTGTTTGCACCGCTAAGGTCAAAACTAGCATCTTCCAGTGCCGTCAGAGATGAGTCTTAGTTTTTCTGAAGCTTTCAGCTAACATTTCTTATGCTAACTATGAAAAAACTAGGCCACCACAAACTACGTCTTTAATCCTCATCTTAGAATTTAAGACGCCACGTTTCAATGGGTAAAAAAAGCCTCCGTAAAGTTTATTCTAGATTAAAGTTAATTCAACATATGCATATTTTAGTGGAACATTTTTTCATAAACATATATTCAATCTAATTAAAACATCATAATTTCACTATATTCCCAAGCTTAAGTTAAACGATTTATTTATATAACATATTACTAAAAGCACTAGCGTGATAAAGTACTTGTATTTCGCTAAGTGAGGTTACCGTAAAAAGTCGACAACACAACAAAAGTGCGGAATATAGTGTCCATGGACGACGAAAATTACTGACCACCACCTCCTGCTTCATTTTCTACTATATAACAATAAGATATGTTAGTTACATAAATACTGTAAAAAATTAAATGACTTGTCTTAAAGAAATGCTTTTAATGAACAAATCATCCCCGGATGCGTGTTTACGTATTTATATAAATGCTACTTAGGATTTGAAGCAATTATTGTGATTATTATGAAGCCACGTACTCTTAACTCATGAAATTACCCGAGTTAAACGAAACATCTCCAGAAATTAGCTAGACATTTGTGGGAATTAAAATCAACGTATTCCCGCGTAAGTGCGTGACTCTCTTTAAATAGGGTGATTAAGGTTCATGTACACGTATTATCACAAGACATACCAGCTTTGTTGACAACTCAACCCTAAAGTACACCTCAATTTATTCGCTTTAATTATAGTATGATTAATATGAATAACAAGCTTAAGCATGAATACAAATCATTTTCATGACTATTTTGTATTGTGTAAACATATAAGAATTACAATTCTCCAGCATGTCATCATGATGAACAAGTACGTTGAAGTGACGTGCTTTCAAACAACGTCCATTAAGATGCCACAGACAGACCACCTCCTCTTTTGCATAGGGGTTAATATGTTGTTTTAGGTTAAGTGCTTCACATGTATGGAATTGTCTGTATCGTTTGTTTGTATAACAATTAAAGATTGTGTGTATGTTTTGGTAGAATATACTTAAATAAGTTTTTTTATCGAAAATAAATTATCAATTTCAGTTCCGATAGTACGAGGCTGTGTAATTTAGCAAATAAACAGACAATCATTTAATACATTTCAAATTTAAATAAATTATTAAATGTTTTAAAAGCTTTTACAGATTGAAAATTTACTTTACACTAATTAAAAGTTGAACTATAATTTGAATCGCTAAGTTTTGTCACGAACTCGTCATTATTCTAAACTGAGGCTTAGAATTATTTCCAGAATAATAGAAGTAAAGAATGACTTCACGTACCGAACCAATTATTATGAGCTTCAACAACAGTATAATATGTATACATTACAATACACATTACTAAAGAATCATACTATCACTAATATTTACTCTTAACATATGAAATTGGCGTTTTGTCGCACTGGCCACTTTGATTTCAAATATCTCCTTTTTGATTAGGAATTCCAATTTCTAATATATACAGCTCTTGTGTTTCGAAAATCGTTGTTCAATTGTTTTTTCTACCTTTGGTAGTTTAAAACCTGAAAAATTACGTTAATTACTGCTAACACCCTGGAACCAGTTAAAAAGTTTAAAGGTTACACAATAAAAGGTACCATACGCCAGTTTCATATGAACAGATATAATATTTAGCTATGTAGGTTTGAAACAATGATTATGTATTTATATTATTTTTCATTTAGTAATAATAGTGATACCACGGGGTCACAGAACATAAACATGAAATATTACTGATACTGTATTTTGCTGAATAAGCGAAGACACCGTGCCATTAGGTTATACTGCTTAAGCGGCTTAAAAGCCAGCAACACAACTGTAGACTGTCCATGGGCGGCGATTATGGCTTACTATCAGGGAACGCACCGTCACGTCATCGGCGCAATAATAAAATCAAAACGTGTTAAATCAATCACGTCAATTGCCAATAGTAACATTCTTACGGTTTTTACGGCTACATGTCATTAATTATATGAAAATATCATGTATGTACGGAAACATTAATCTGATTTTACAAAGAAAAATGAAACTCATTGCCAGAATCTTAGGCATAAAAATAAACTGGTTGTCCCAAGACATATATATTAATTAAAGTAAAATCGCTTTTTGTGGGTGACTCTATACGGTTCTATAACTTAATTCCAGAACAAATATGTTGGAAGTAAGGTATTATAAAATAGACGACTTCTTGCACGATAAGGAAATCTGGTCTACCTAATTATGAATAAAAGTGTAACTGTTTTAAAAAAACTTGTGTTGCTGTCAGTTTCTTTCGGGAATTCTTCTTTCAGCTCAACCACTTTGTGAAATGATAGAAACCAAATTTGACGTTAAAAAAGTTGTACTTTGTTTCTTTTTAATAAAATATTTTGACTTTGACTAATGCACTATTTTTGTTTGGAAATTATACTTTTAGTTGAAAATAAGATAAAATGTATATTTATTATAAATACTGTTTCTGGTTTCTGAAGACCTCAAATGCAAATATGGTATTGTTTATACCGAGTTTGCAAGACCAATAATACAAGGCAAGCGCTTGCTCAATAAATATGTAGCTTATCGGTGCATTATCCTTTACACAACACAACTGGCCGATAGCTTCACCATTTAGCCCAAAACCAATAACGAGTTGAAATGAAATCCGCAGAGCATAAACATAGAGGCAATAAGGATTTTTCCGTAGTTGCTATGAATCAACGCGAATGGTGAAAAGTTTCTGGATTAAATCCGCTAAGTTCTCTTGTTACGCCGTACGAAAATTTTCAATTGAAAACAGCAGTTCGCTGCAGCGATCGACGTCGTTTATTTAGATGGCATTGTTCCGCAAGAGGCAGGTTAACTTTAACAATTTACTCGATCACTAAATTATTGTTCGCATAACCAACACCTGGTAATGTCGCGCCGGGATTGTCACTACAACGTTTCCCTTAGCAAGTTGAAGTTTCAATCTATTTTGCTGCAAATGAACTTCGCTTGCTTGCAATTCGGAAGTATAATATTATCAGTACCATTTATTTGGCTTGATTAACTTTTCGATTCTTTTGTTTATGATATATTGTTAGTAAATACGTTATTATAAATATCGCGTGTCATAGAATATAATAATATGCCTAAAATAATACCTATAAAATAATATTAAATAAAATAGTAATATTAAATAAAAAGTATTAATATTACCTAAAATCTCATCTAGCACTAAGCTACGAGTCTATCATGAAGCGAGAGGTATGGGGTTCTATATCCGGTTTGAATAACAAAAATTAGTGCGTTCGTACATGCTTCAGCATGGCTCCCCCACGGGTGATCGAACGCGATACCTGAGGTAGGCTTATAATACAATTTAGCTTCGAAGCTCCCAAGTATCACACCCGTACTGGGATAATACCGTAATTTTATCGCTAATGAAGAACACTGCACAAAGTAGATACTAAAGCTAACCTTATATGAATACGATAAAAGTTAATGTTGAGATTGCTTAGCCATATAGCAATACACACAACCGGATGGCCTTGTGTTGGGCAGAATTGTAGTGTGCCCTACTTTGGCAACGTCAAGAGAAAACATTTATATTTTGGAAAATTTTCTGGTTTATAAACTGTAACTACTCACCGGCTTAATAATACTTAACATATTTCTTTACATTCAATTAAATTTCACTCATAAGATTCAATTTGTATTTTAAATTTAAATAACTTTGTGATTAAAATTCTGAAAGCTTGGAAAGTTATTAAGTTTATTATTTTTTTATTAAATGAGGTAATTATAAAAATATGTTTTTAAATTTATATAGCAATTAATAACGGAAATATCTGTTAGTAGTGCAAGCGGTCATCTTTTTTCTTTAATAGAAACATCTTTAAAATTCATCTTAATTATTACTAGATGACCCGGTGAATTTCCTAACGTAATACATATTTGTATAAAATCTGATCAAAACATAAACCAATCAAAATGAATGAATAAAGATGCAGATAAAACATGTTTCAGAGTTGGTATTGGAAAATAAAATTCAACATTACAATTAGTATTTTGTCAGCATATGCTTCATCATGGCTCTCCCAGGGGTAAAACGACTTAATTGAATCTAGAAATAGCGAATGTCATGCATACGTCACGGGAATTGGGATGCTAAACCGGGATGTCTGTTCACGACTGTTACAGAGTTCTGTCGTCATTTAATACTCTAATATATTCAAAATGAATAGATCTGAATAGCACTATAAAATTCAACTTTATTATTATTGTTACTATGAAGGCTTTCTGAGCCATCCTTAAAGTCAAAGAAGGTATTTTTTTGTAAGAAAGTATTGATCATAAAGTGTAGTTATTGTTAACATTTTATTATTCTACATTTAAGCTTTTACATCGGGTTTGAAAAGATGCGGGAGCATTTCTTGCGAAATGGTTTTTTCAGAAGGAAAGATTGCGTCTCTTGAATAATTGCGGTATAGCCTACGTAATATAAATACTCATACATTATGACAAGATGTCCGCATTCCGGTTATATTTCATTTCAACCAATTTAGTAGAGCGAACCTTGTAGCTAAGTGGTTTTATAAGTCTACGATAAAGCGAGAAATATCGGGTTGGTATCCCAATGCGTACAATTATAATTTATTTGGCCTCTGCTAGAACTTGACAGTGGTCGGGCAAGTGTCTTAACACAGTCGTATTTGTGGGAGGCCATGCTGAAGCATATGCTAATGCACTGTTTGAGCAGTTTGTTTGTATTTCACTGAGAGAGTCAGGATATCGAAGGCCCTTGAAATTATACCGTTAAAGAGGCGTAAAAAGTTGGCAACACAACCAAAGCGTGGATTGTGGCGTGTTTGGTGGCGATGATCTCTTACCATAAAAACAATACAACTAAATAAAAACAACACCATAAAATATGAAAGAAAAAAAGAAACCAAAGCCATCCAAAATAATCTTGGAGGTAAAACTATAACATAATCGTATTAGCGGAGATGCGAGACATCGGAAACGTGACGCTCAAGTTAAGGCTAAATGGGGAAGCACAGAACGATTGAATAACCCACGTACATAGTATATAAATAGTTAAAATTAAATACTAAAAATATCATGAATTTAACTCTTAAAGTATAATTCCAAATACTATCAAAATTTAGAAAACCAAGACCTAGATCAAATATTTCTACTATAACTTAACTTTAAAAAAATGTTATAGCTTATAATTCTTTCATTTTATTCATAGTTCTTTCGCAGAAATCTTGTTATTTATAAAAAGCATTCAAGTTCAAATCGAATACATAATCGCATGAATAAATTATTTCTTAACAGGATTCCACATCTCTCGTCGAGTAAATAAATGCCACCACGATTTCCATTTAAATTTTCTTGACAAAGTGTTCATAAGCCTTGCGATTGATAGAATATTTTTAAATACAATTTTTACGACAGAATAAAATACCATAATGTCATATTTGGGACCACTCGGAGACCCTTCACGTCAACATTATAATCGATTACCAATAAAAGGAGTAGAACATGAAAAATCATATTTCTCAAGTGAAATATACGAACAGCGGAAGTCGTTAACAAAATTCAGTAGCAATCGTTTCAAGAATTCGAAATTCGTATGTTTAATTTAGAAAATAGATTTTATGGGAGCCTCGTAAGCCGTAACTAAATGATCTTATAAGACTCCCAAAGATGGAAGTATCGGCTTCGATCCCTGGTCGGTATAATAATATTTTTTTTCGATCATTTTCAGGGTCTTATTTACGCACCGTTTTGACCAGTTGTATCACTGATGTGACCACTGGCTCACAGACTATCTGCTTGGATCAAAAGTACTACTTCACGATGTAAAAAGTGTGTAACACAACCAAAGCGTTTATTATTGTGCAGCTGCCTATGGCGTGATCTTACTGATTTTATCTTAGCAATTCATTTTCGTACATAATTAAAATATATTTTACATATATTTTTTTATATTTTAGTATTTTAATCTTTGTTAACCTAGAAACAAAACGTTAAAAACTCGTCGCTAATTCTAAAATTAGGAGTCCTAAAGAATTTCAGGGTTATAATATTATTATTTTTTTATATAGTATAGCAGACAACGGAGCAGATGGGTCTCCTATATGGCAAGAGAACACCGCCGCACATGACAGCCGCGCCACAATGCGCGCATAGTTTGTGTTACCGGCTTTTTACGCCACTTCAGCGGCACTTTTTACGGACTTCCGAAATCTTGACTCTGGGAAACACAGTACAAGTACTGTTTCGCACTGAGTATTGTGTGAGCCAGTGGTATCACTTTGGACGAGCCGGCACAACTAATGCGTAAAACAGTAAGGGATTCAGCTGTCTCCTGTTTATGAAGTAGGTAATATCAAAATAATGCCCTTAATTGAAGAAGGTAAGTTTATTAATTATTGTAAAATTGAAACTGCATCAATCAATAAAGAGGAAATTAAAATTTAAACTAAAGAAAGATAAGAAGATGAGCCAAAACTCATTTAAATTTTGCGTTCAATTCGTTCCTTCGTCGTTGATCTTATCCGAGAGCCTTTTGGGACTTGCTTACAAAACTCAGCCCGAAATTTAGGGAACTTTAATAAATATTTATAAAATGAATGCATTATATTTCCTTTTTTTATTATATAACGGACAACGTGGTATAATCACCATCTCCCTTTTTTTAACCATCTCATAGTCCATGTTTTGTTTATATTGTCGGTTATATATCACATCGCCGAAGCGGCCTAAGCGCAATAACTTAGTGGGGCTACGGTACTCACTCTCCACAAACACTGATTGTTTCTTGGTGTTATGTGAGCCCGTGGTATCAAACCGGACGCGTCGGCTACATTAGTGCATCAGCATATATTTCAGCATGGCTCTTCTACAGAAATACTAATATATCTAAGGGAAAAAGTATAAGACTTTTTTTAGGTACATTTTTCAACACGATTGTCATATTATGTTGCCTTAACCATATAAAATATAACTAAATAAACATACAATTAAAAGCGTAAATTAAATATATATAAAGAAAAATACAGATTATAAAAATATCTTTATGAAAACTGTGACGCGAATTTTTCCGGTTTAGTTCCATTTTTTTATTTGTTTTTTTTGTAAATTTTTTTAGGAAGTAGGAAAATCAACGGAGTCAAAAAGTGTTAGAGTGGAAACCACGGAACGGCAAGTGCAGCGTGGGACTTCCACCCTCAAGGTGGACAGACGACCTTATAAAGCTCGCCGGAAGACGCTGGATGCAGGCGCCTCAGACAGGTATTCATGAAGGACTAAGGGGAGGCCTATGTCTAGCAGTGGACGTCTTACGGCTGAAATGATGATGATGAAGAAAAACAAAGGTTGAGCTAGAAAAAGTTGAGCTAGATTGTACATATGTAAATAAATATATAATATTAATTAAATTTTAAAAACCATTATTATATTGATATAGTTAACGCAAGCTTTATATTGTATGACGTAATTAATTTAAAACCATAATTTTGTTAATTAATAAGGATAGTCACACATGCCGAAAGATAACAAAACAAATTTTAATGAAATCAAAATCTCTTAGCTTACGTGTGTACGTAACAATAACATTTTCTGACTTAAGCATCGAAAGAAACATTTATTCTAAATTAAAAAATGCAATTTACATATAAATTTTTTTTCCTGGTATAGCGGACAATGGAGCCGAAGAGTTCTACATGGTAATACCACCTCCCATGGACAACCGCGCTTTTGGTTGTGTTGCCAGCTATTCACGCCGCTTAAGCAGCATTTTAAAGGGCCTCCGATATCCTCACTCACTCAGTGAAACACAGTAAAGGTACCGTTTCAACTACAACTGCTATTTCACGCTGAGTATTCTGTGAGCCTGTGGTACCACTTTGGATGAGCCGGCCCACCCTGTGCGTAAAACAGTAAAGGATTCAGCTGTCTCCTGTTTTTGAAGTAGATAATATCAAAATAACGTCCTTAATTGAAGAAGGTAGGTTTACTAATTATTGTGAAATTGAGTAATAAAGAGTACACATTATACTCTATTTATAATTCAATGAATGCCATTGGAAATGGAACAGAGCGAACAAGAACCACGGTGAAACACAATAAAACCTTTTTCAAAGGTTAAAAAGCAGCATTGTATTAGTACAATATTCGCTGTAAAAAGATATTGGTACCTTGAGCAAGTTTTATCGCAATTTAATAAGAGAAATTTTCTTAGGAGATATTTGAATTAATACCTGCAACTGAATTTCATAATCGACCATCGAGGCAGAAAAGTTTCGTCAGTATCACCTCGATGTTGGTCGTTCGTCAACTGAGCGATGTTAAGCCATTTTCTTCCGGTATTTTCTAACCAATACGACTCGGCGACCTTCTAAAAAGCCACTATAAGACCTACTCCTAAAAAGCCAGCAACGCACCCGTAGTTTAGGGATATCCATGTTCAGAGGACGCCTTACTGATGAGCCTTTTGGTTGTTTTCCTTGTATTAGAGAAGTTTTAAGAAGAAACAACAATATTGACTTAAATATTTAATTCGTAATCTAAAGTTATGTTTTCATGAATTATTAGTGCA
>DWCF01005522.1:0-14070 GCA_018230265.1 Delias oraia
AGAGAAAGCTTTCAACCTTTGGCTAACAAGCTGCCTAGCTAGTGGAATAAATGAAAACGTTGGGAACAAAACGAAAGGCTGATCCATTGAAAATGGATTTCTTGGTTTAATAAAAGCACTTTTCTTCCTCCAAGTTCCCCAATACGGCGGCCGCCTGTTCTCATGAAAACTTAGCAGTTTTGGCCGAAGTTTTTCCCTTACACCTGAATCGCAGGAAAAAACTTCCTCAGCGCTATCTATTGGCGGTAATTCATCTTCTGAAATATTTAATATGTATTTATTAAAAAGTAAACTTTCTATGCCTCCACAAGTGAAACATTTGTTTCTATGGGGTTCGCACCACAAATCATCAATGTGTTCAAACAGGATTTAACAGAGCAACAGGCAACTGAAGTGGTCAGAAAAACTAACCCACAGTACAAGCACTATTTCACACTGGTATTTTGTATAACAAAAATATCACTCACATAGACTTCCTATTAAACCCTTCCAAAGACATACTACAATCTATAAATTAAATTATAAAACTCATTCGAATAAGAATCGAACCACACAATCAAATAATACCAAAAAAATGTACTCACCTACTATAAAAATATCATCATCTTTGTCACTTAAAGGCCAGGTTTTTTCCCCCACACATGGTTTATATCCATTTCTAAGATTTTTTATATACAAATTATCATTAACTTGGCATTCTAAGAACTGATCAAGCACCTTTCTTCGTTCTTCATTTAAAGGATTTCTTACAGCTGGTGCTAATCTCATATCCGCTTTAATTGTGAAGTTGGAAAGCATGTCATTTTTACTTAGTCCAATATTTGCTTGATCTTTCTCTGCTTTCTGTTTTGGTACAAAAAAACTAGCAAAAGCTTCAGCAGCTTTTTTTTTCTTTTGCTCCTGTTCCTGCTTTTCCAACTCAAGTGCTTCTTGTTTTTTCTTCCTTTCCTCATCTCGCATCTCTTTTTCTCTTCTTTTTTGCTCCTCTTTTTCCTCTCTTTCCTTACGTTTATGTTCTTCTTTTTCTTCTTTGAGCTCTGAAATTGTTAATATGATATAAATCAAATAACATAATATTAAATCTCATCAATATTAATCAAAGTTTGTGTTAATTCCACTAAAATCACTGAATACCATACCCACACATTCTTAAATATTGCTCAGATTCTATAATCTACAATGAAACTAGATTTTGACTATTTTCTAAAAATTTATACATTGTTTATACTATAAGAAATGTATGACTCCTTGCAATCATAACTAAAATCTCTGAATAAATATACAGTGTAAACTCTATATAACAAGAATTAAGAGACTGTGTATTTTATAATGTTATAAAGAGTTGTTGTTAAATTGAGAGAAGAAAAATCAGTGTATGGAAGACAAGCTAAACCAACTAAAGCCAACTAAATTGATTTCGACGCTTTAGGGAGTTTCATTAAATCAAGGGATGTTACATGGAGTTTACACTGTATATATAGAATATAAGGGGTAGGGATGATTTCATTCTAAAAAAAATCTAATTAATTATATTTGTTTTTACTAATAGAAAGAATTAGATTTTTTTGTAAATTATTAATAAAAACTAACTTTTCTCTAATTCTTTTTGCTTTTCCTTTTCTTCCTTTTCTCTTTTCTTTTGCTCTTCTCTTTCCTCTTTTTCTTTTTTTCTTTGTGCCTCTTTTTCTAGCTTATTTTTTTCTTTTTCCTCTTTTTCTTGTTGTTTTTTCTTTTCCCGTTCCTCTCTTTTCTTTGCATATTCTTGCTTTTTATGCAACTAAATTTTTAACATTATTATTAACAATTATTTATTATTAGGATTATTTTATACGATAAGTAGCTTTTTCAGCTTTATGTTTTAATAAATTATGTCAGTTTTAATCCGTACTCTGAATATTATAATTAAAATTCTAGTTAGCTAATACAAGAATTTGTTTTTATACTATAGCGGACAATGGAGCAGGTGGGTCTCCTATATGCTAAGATGACACCGCCACACATGACCAACCAGACCACAGTCCATGCATTGGTTGTGTTGCGGACTTTTTACACCATTTAAACAGCATTTTTAAGGACCACTAATATCCTCTTTTAAGATTATACTAAAACAATTATAATTAAACTTACTTGCTTAGGTGTTAAGTTTACATTTGAAGATTCTGTCATTGAGATATCACCTTCACTTATAACAAGTGATGAGCTTTTGGTACTTCTAGAAGTATTTAGATCAGAGCCACTTTCTTCAACTGTTTGGGACATATTAAGACTTTTCCTACCACTATTAACTTTGCGCTTTGGTGTTCTTGTGGGTGTCACTGGACTTGATGATTTACTATTATTTTTTGCAGATACACCTTTTTGAGAATCTACCACCCCTTCAATATCACTTACATCTAAAACATCTTTATCATTATTAGTTTTATTTGTGCCTTCTGTAACATCATTAGAATCCTCTAAAATTATAATAGCAGTTGACTTTAGTATATCCTGGTTATTAACTTGTGTTTTATTTGCTTCTTGATCAGTCTCATGAATTACATCAATATCCATAGTATTTTCAATTTCCTCACATACATTATCTATGGGTTCATTTTGAATGGGTGCATCTTGAACAGTTTTTTTGCTATTTTTCTTTTTTTCTGTTTTAGATTTTTGTTTCTTTTTCCAAGCTGCATCAACAAATTTAACAAACGGATTAATTGTTTTAACATGGTTTTCTTCAGTAACTAATTCCACTTCACATGTTTTACTGTCATCATCGCTGATTATCAACGAATCAATCCCTTCGCTTGTATTTTTAGAAACTTTGCCAACTTTATTAGCCGGCTCGTGTTCCTCTGCAGATAGTTTTCTTTTTCTTGTGGAAACGGCTTCTATTTTTGGTGATGTTTCAGACAAAATTTGAAATGGAAGACGAGCTTGTTTTAATACTTTCTTAGACGGCGTCACGTCTTCATTAGCAGAAGACTTCTGCGATTTCATAGTAGATTTTAAAACAAACAAATTACTATCTTAAGCATCTATTGGAATAAAATAAAATAAGCTGTTTGTTTAACTTTGTTATCACATTGCAAACACTTAAAAATTACAAAAAGTTTTTAGTTTTAATTGTGATTTACTTATTTATCCAACTTTCAAATCAAACAAGATTCTTAAAAGTTAAAACCATTTAGCATTTAGCAAGCAACGCGGGAAAATTTGACAATGACAAATCATTTTTATTCCATGTATGACAGTCACATTGTTATACAATAATATTTCAACCATACGTACATCACTTATTTTCTAAAAGTTATAATGACATTAGCAAAATATAGAGATGTCAAAAAAGTTAAAAAAAAGGGATTTTGAGGCTCTGAATTCTAAATCGTTGAAGGAGTCTTCTTAATTTTTTTTATGGAAACGTGGCAAACGAGTAGGAGGCATACTTATTATAAATGGTTCTTCGCCTTGGACATCCCTAGTTCTTGCAGAGGCACAGGTGCGTTTCCGGCCTTTTCAATTGGCAAGGTTGATATTTTACTTAATTTTTTTTGTGTGTATCGATCTCATGAGCATTAATTATATTTCACTGAATAACATCTCTTTTCTTTATTTTGTGCATATTTCCAAATAGTTTACACTAAAGTGCAGGGAGTACCGCGACGCCAAGTGGACGATACTATAGTTATGTAATTACGTTGAAAAAAATTAAATTTGTAGTTTGTAAATTTTAACCTATGGCCTCAGAACCTTAAGTAATGACAATTGACTAACATGTTACCGCAGGGTGTAGACTGTAGAGACTAGAGTACACACTCTGACTTCTTAATTTTTACTTCTTACGTCGAATGAATAATTACTTATTAAAATAAATATTTTTATGGTGTCAGTTTGCTTATTGAACTTATTAATATGACTTTAGATCAGCTTTGAACGTTTTGGCATTGGTGTAAAAAATTCATACTTAAATGCCTTGATAAACATCGTCTAAAATGAGCAAAATGTCGAAGAATAAATTAAACTTGACCCTCCCACCGGGGTCTATTGATACAGCTCCAGCTGTAACTCCATCAAATATGACTCCCCAACTGAAATCTGCTACAGGATCTGAGTGAGTATATATAAGATATACATAACTAATTATTTATCCTTAAAATTGTAATCCTTCTAAAGGTAAATTTTAAAGTTAGTTAAAATTTTATTTCAAAACTTATCTGTTATTCTTAAATTAGAAAATTTTTATTTTATTAAAAATACCTTTATTTTGCCATTTCTTAAAAAGACCTGTATTTTTAAATAATTTGAGAATTAATACTTAAGTTTAACTTTAATTAAAAAACTAATCGCATTTTAATATATCTTAGTTATAAATTACTTTTAGTAGTAGATTTTAGAAAGTTAACTTATCTCTTATATATATTATCTATTACATATAGATTTTTAAAAAAATATTAACAATTAAGTTTATATACTGAAACTGATACTTCTAAATAATGATAAAAATACAACTAAAATTATTCCTATTGTTAGTAATAACATTACAATTTATGAAATAAATTCATTACTTTATAAAAAAATTTCATTCATCTACAATTTAATTTTTGTTGTGATTATTAAATATGAAAAAAAAACATCAACACTTACTTTACTTCATATTTTAAAATATATATTATATATTAAAAATATTGTATTCTGTTAGGAGGCAGGGCTTGGCAGGGAAGTCAAAGACCAGTATCGAGGCTCTTACTGAGAGGTTGGAGCAAATAGAGATGGATGACACACAGAGGAGAAGGATAGAAGTATTTTTGTGTCAGAAAGAGAAGATAGGTGAACTAAGTGACGATGACTTTGAGAAACTTGGAGAACTTGGTAATGATTTGTGTGTTGTAAATATATTTGACAAATTCCAGAAATCACTGTGTCTTACCTATTATAATTATAACATAACATTATATTTTTTTATTTATTTTTTTATTTATTTGTAATACATTTCATTATGTTAGATTTTGATTTCTAACGTTTTAACAATGCTTATTATATTTCCTGCTTCTTAATTTTATTAGATCTTATACAAATGCCTTCTATTCGGGAGGGCGCTGCTTCCGTTGAAGTGTCCTTTAGTCACCTCTTACGACATCCCATTAGGAATACTGGGAATGGAACTATTCTGACCCGGTAGCCACACGGGGTTGTTAGGTTTTTTCCATAACATTATATTATAACATTTAAGAAAAACTTTTTTGTTTATTATATTACATGGGAACATTACGTTAAAAAGATTGTTGCACTACTTTTAGGCCAAGGTAATGGTGGTGTTGTGATGAAGGTTCGTCATAAATCAACTGGTCTCATCATGGCTAGGAAACTCATCCATCTTGAAGTGAAACCAGCCATCAAAAAACAAATTATAAGAGAACTGAAAGTGTTGCATGAATGTAATTTTGCACACATTGTGGGATTCTATGGAGCATTTTATAGTGATGGTGAAATTTCCATTTGTATGGAGTATATGGATGGTGGTTCATTGGATTTAATTTTGAAAAAAGCTGGTCGAATTCCAGAATCAATTTTAGGTAAGTCATATTTTTGTTTCGCTTGAACAAAATAAAGATTTGATGAGAATAGCAATATGTAATTTGTAAAGATGAACTTGAAAATATGCACTACTTATGTAGCTTCTCAGCGCTACCATCAGCTGAAATTTTTGTTTTTATCATTCACTGGATTGTATTAAAACCTACTACTTCTATTGTCATAGATCTCTCTCTTATACTATATCATGTTATTTCCCATAACTCCTTGGCGCAAGTCTACCCCTGATTTATTAGAGCATAAATAATTTTAGTGTGTCTATTAAAATGAGCAGTTTTATAAGAATAAAAATGCTGATTTTACTTCGTAATTGAGAGCTGTAAGATTTCAAAAAATTTCAGGTACAATAACATCAGCAGTTCTAAAAGGTTTAAGCTATTTGAGAGACAAACATGCAATCATGCACAGAGATGTGAAACCATCCAATATCCTGGTGAATAGTAATGGTGAGATCAAGATTTGCGACTTTGGTGTCTCTGGTCAGCTGATTGATTCCATGGCGAATTCTTTTGTTGGCACGAGGAGTTATATGTCTGTAAGTTTTTAGTGATTTGACTATTATATACACCTTACACTTTAGATTGAGTTAATTACAGCTTTCTCTGAATATACGCTATGTTACAGGACCGTTTTGCAATTCTTTCTATTTTAATTATAGCCGGAACGACTTCAAGGTACGCATTATTCGGTTCAATCGGATATATGGTCTCTGGGGCTATCTCTCGTTGAAATGGCAATTGGCATGTACCCGATACCACCGCCTGACGCTAAAATCCTAGCTTCTGTATTTGGCGGTCAAAATGAAGATCACTCACCCGGACAGGTTGGTCACGTTAAATAATTATTATAATAAACAAAAAAGTATACGAGAAAGTAATGAAGAATATGTGTAGGCTCTAATACATTATAGATTATATACATACAATATACAAACAGACAATATACAATATAGAAGTATTAAATAATTTTTTATAGTATAGTGGAAAACGCAGCAGGTGGGTCTCCCATATGGCAAGAGAACACCCTCGTCCATGGACAACCGCGCCGTAGTCCGCGCTCATTGGGTGTGTTGCCGGCTTATCTGCTTCCAGTATCCTCACTCACTTAGCGAACAGCGAAACACAGTAGAAGTACCGTTTTCAAATTCTACTATCATTTTACGCCGACTATTCTGTGAACCCGTGGTACCACTTTTAATTGATTAAATTATTATTGTCTGGCCCGATACCTTTCGTTTCACGGTAGATTTTTAAAACCATTTAGCTATGAGGGCCTTTGATGTAATTTTACAATGATAAAAATTGGCTGCAGTATTATTGATTATTGGTCACGGGTTTCCCTCAGTGAATGTTTTAATTTTTCAGGCACCTAATTCCCCCCGCCCAATGGCAATATTTGAACTACTTGACTACATAGTGAATGAGCCACCACCTAAACTACCACCTGGCGTGTTCTCCGATGAGTTTACAGACTTTGTCGACCGCTGTCTCAAGAAGAATCCAGACGAACGTGCTGACTTAAAGACACTTATGGTAAGGATGTTGCTCGTTTTCCTAGAATTTCACTAGTACTAGCAAGTTCGTATTAAAAGTGCCTTATTTTACAGAAGCACTGAAATTCATTAAATTCAGTTAGCAAGTAATTAGTACATGAAGTGTATCTATATGTATGTATATATATAATAGTTTAGCAAATATATCCCTTCTGCTTTTTTGCTCTTTCATTGCTTTATAAAAAGTGTTACAGTGATCGGATTTAGTTTAAATATGCTCCGTTTTGTTCGATAATCTTTTTTCATCTAGACAGCAACTTCATAATACCCCCCTCGTAGAAGCTCCCCTCCTTATTTGTGAAGAACTCGGACAAACACTTTTCATATGCCTCTTGAGTTCAACATTACAACACCAAGGGCGTTCGTCATAGACAGGTAGGTGGTAATCACTTGGCCCCATGTCCGGGCTATGTGGTGGATGCGATAAAACCTCCCATCCGCGCTTCCATAGCTTTTGCTGAGTCATCAAAGAAGTGTGTGGTCTGGCGTTGTCAAAAATATTATATAGTGACGTGTATTCATCATCATCAGCCTATCAAGCTCTCCCAAACATATGCCTTCCACAAACATAGGCCCATTACCGGATCAGAATAGTACAAGTCCTAGTATTCCGAATGGGATGACGTAAGAGGCGACTAAAGGACACTTCACCGGGAGGTGGGCTGCAGCGCCCTTCCGAGTACAGGAGATGTTTTGCGATCACCAACCCGCCTGCCAGTCGTGGTGATTATGCAAAACACACGTGTATTAATTGGTTATTAATGGTGTTTTCAGAATCACGGATGGATCCGTTCGGCCGACGCAGAGCGCGTGGACATAGCGGGTTGGGTCTGTAAGACCATGGACTTGATGCCCTCGACGCCCAACTCCAATGTGTCTCCTTTTTCTTCATAAGCTGCACGAAGTGCATACTTTCATCAGCGAAAAAGGGTCAGTAATATGAATTTTATAAACCTAAGTGATTCAACAAAAGTAATTTTCCGTTTCACTTGTGATATACATGTTAGTTAAGTAAAACTGAAATATATTATGAATTTTTTCTAAAATTTTTTCAATAATATGGAATAATTTGGAACATTAGATAGTATGGTTCCATATATATTTATCTATGCGAAATCAAAATTATTGTTTTGTCTAAATAAATTTATTAACATATTTGTACAATATTATAATTTATAAGTTTATTAAGATATGATTATTTTTGAACAATATTCAATTTATGATGATTGAATTTTTTTCTAAAAATTATATATAAAAAAAATTCTTTCTGATATTTCTGATTCTACATCATTTTGCACAAGGGCTACTTTAATCATGTAGCAACATTTTAACAATTAATATCGTAAAACATTTTTTTTATAAAGTTGGTGGCAAACGAGCAAGAGGCTCACCTGAAATAATAAAAAATATCATTTATTTTAATTACTTTTAAATAAATATTTTTCCAGGTCAAAACATTTCCCAAGAGAAAGCGGGCGAGACAATCAGTGAGGACGCAGCCGCAGAGTAGCCAGACAGGCCGCAGTATGTCAACTCTAGACAACCATTACTGAACCGAACGAACCAGTCAACCAACCAATCCACCGACCGATCGTCTTACACGTTCATATCCTGGGCACTACTATTTGTTATTTTGTCTGCTCCGAAGTCGATGGCGAAAAATGAAAACATAATTGCGTTTAAATGGAACGTCCTTCGCATTAAGCTAATATTGAAAAGGTTCCTGGGGAATTGAGGGGAGTAGGTACATCCGCACCATATAGACCTAATATATGGTGCTGTGAACGTACAAAGTTGGGCAAAACTTCACTGGGGTGTGGTACTAAAACATAAAAGCGTAAATCGTGGGGTTATAAGCGATTATCTAAAACATCGATTAATGGTCAAGTAGAGTTGATTTCACTAGTTGCAAGATATTAAACTGTTAGTAGTGTTTTGACATTTTTTCTTTGCTGAAAGTGCGTAATTCATGTCAGCTGATAATCTTTATTGTTGTTCGAGCGTTGGAATACTCAAACGCCGCACCCATTGCGGCGTGGGAGCGTTCCAAAGCTCCAATCGTGTAGTTATTGTACGCATTTTGTAGAAAATACATAAAACACTAAAGAAAAAATGAAAAAAAAATAAAAATATTTTAGCTATTTTGACGTGATGCACTTTTCCCCCATTTATTTTTCGCTTTGTTTTAGTGAGCCCCGCCTTACCTATACTGCACCTAGTTGTAGGCAACACGCTACCGCAATGTATAAAAGAATGAGTGAGCGAATGAATGTCGTTCACTCAGGAATAATTATCGTTCAGGTCCCTGGAGTCTACTAGATAAAGATATTAAATAACTATTGTCACTGAATTATTGGTGGAACAATTTCGACAGGTCAAATAGCAGATCCAGGGCCCCGAATCAGTGTCTCTGGTCCTAATGCCCTTTTAAATCATTGAAAATTGTCAATCATTTCTTGCTAGTGAGAACAAGTAAGAATGAAAAAATACTTGTGTCTCGGGATAATAATGTTTAGTAATTCTTATATGTTCAAAAATCGGTCCATACATCAAGCAAATCCCATTAGATATATAGCGAGACACTGATGTAACTACTGACTGCTTCCATAGATAGCTCTATTCAATAAGAATTTTGTATATTGCTTTGTTAGTGTCCTGTCAAATTTAAAGATTTCATTTGTTATGTATAATTCGGCACTTTGTGTAAGTCGCCTGATTGTGTGCGTCATGCTTTTCTTGCATTTAATACTGCTTGTGGTACTTTACACTATATGTTTTATAATAAATAATAAATAGCAACTTACCTAAATTTCAAGACTTGTTGTATATAGGCTTATACTAAGAAAAAATACAAAAAAATTCATTATGATGTCATATGATGTGTAATCATAGTTTCCAATAAGTAAATCTGTATGTGTCTGTCGTTTGTTCTATTCAATCATGAGTCACCCAAGAGCTATTGTTGAAAGACGTAGTTTTTTTTACAATAAATTTAGATACTGTGTCGTCTTGATGAAAAAAATACAGTTGATCATATTTCGACGTAATCTATATTGCATAGACGAAACATGATAACTATATACTATATATTAGATATGTTAAGGCTTCTCACCCATAACAGAATCTGAACGTCAGATATAAGACGGTGAAGTTAAATTATTGATGACATATATTTTGTGAATAATTTCTCAATTCTCCGCTCATTCTCAATGGTATTCTCCTGGCTTCCAAGACATTCCGTCAGACGTAGACACGTACATAATCAAAGAAATTTCGCTGCTGTGTTTAACGGCTAACCTAATTTGGTGCTTTCGTAGTTATTAATAGTCTTGGATATGTTTAACATATGAAGAAAAAATTCACATTAAAAAATATGTGTTATAATTTTCATTGAGGTATGAATTTTGTTTTAACTGATAAGTCAGTGCCAAATTACTTGTCCCTCAAGTATTTATATTCAATTAAGAATTCATGATCACTCTATGTATAAAAACTCAAGATAGATATCAAAAAAGAATGAATTGTTCCGTTATTGTAATTTGATAAAGTAAAGGCCCGTTTAATTTTCTGGAACACAGGTCAGTTTGGTTTTCTATGCGTGAGTAGGCTTCCTAAATGTTTTCGTTGTTTAACGGCAAAAACAGTGGGAATTACTCGCCATATGAACAATTTTACGATCATAATCATAAAATGTTAAGACAGTACAATTTATAGTTGCCGCACAATGCAGTTGAAATACTGTGTATTTTGAAATTCGTATATAAGATGTAAATTGCATAAATATTTATTATATTTCTTTTTGCTTTTAGCAATTAGCTATTCATTGACAAAAGTATTTTTACTGGAATATTGTTTTCAGAATGTTTAATTTTTTTGAAATAACGACTTTGAAATAATGAGCAATTGTATAAATTAAAATTATGTTTGGTTACTTTCATTGTAAATAACTTATAATATATTCGAAGTAGAGTAGTTGCATTTATAGTATGATAAATAATTGTTAGTTTTTATGACAGGGTCAAATTTTAACAAAGGGAAACGAAAGGATTGGGATGTATCGATTTAACGAAGAACTATATCTGATAGAGTAAAGTCTGAAATCTGACACAATACATTTTTATATGTTTTAAATAACTAATAGTATTATATTATTTAAAAGTGATATATTTTTCGTTTATTCGATTAATCATAACAAAATTGGTTGGTTTTAATACACACGGCTTAATAATATAAACATTTGGATTGTTACTGATGAGGCCGGTGACGTAATATATATTAAGATGTTGAAAAATATTCACACGGAAAGCTGCAAAATAATTAAATCGTTTATAGTTCGTATTAGCTGAAATTAACATTGCTAGACTGTTATAGTAAATGTAATTAAAAATTCTAGACACCGATGAATAACCATTAAACGTTTTATGATAATATTCTACATGTGGTATTATTTTTTTATAAGCTTCTTTATAGGTTATGTCATATGTGTACAAATAAAATGAATAGAAAACGTTATTTTGTTTTGTCTTTCGTTAAGATATTACCCACAAAGGCCAATAAATGAACTAGATGAATACTTTAGTACTAAATTGATTAAAATTTAACTCAGTTTTAGCAAAAATTAGGTATGTAACATTAAATGGATTACAAATACGTTTTAATTATCTGTGAACTGTAAGAACAACACTACTGAAATAAAATGAAACATGACGTACTTAATCTACCTGTGGATTATCGCTATTTAGTCTGTTACTTGTGGTAAAACTCACCGGTGGGAGAGCTATGTTGAAGCATATGCGGACTCACTAAATATGCCGGCTCGTCCGAAGTTATACCACGGGCTCACAGCATGCTCAACGTGAAACGGTACTTGTAATGTGTTTTGCTGAGTGAGGATATCTGAGGCCCTTAATGCCGCTTAAGTGGCGTAAAAAGCCGGTGACACAACCAATGCGCAGATAGTGGCGCGGTTGTTCACCGGTTCCGTTGTTCACCAGACCCACCTGTTCCGTTGTCAGATATACTAAAAAAAACGAATAAAATCAAATTAAATATTATGAGTAGCTTTTACAATTTCAATAAATATTAAATACTGCACATTATCCATAGGTAAAATAATCATATCATTGCGAATGTGAACACAATGACCTAAGTTATTCCCGCTTTAATCATTAACAACTTCAGTTTCAGTAATAATTTATTATAAAGACGAAGAAGCTTTATAAGAATGCATAAATTCGTGTTAAATTAAATTAAGATTTACAAGATAATTTACAAAGTTTTTTTCATAGTATAACGGACAACGGAGCAGGTGGGTCTCCTATATGGTAAGAGAACACCGCCGCCCAAGGACAACCGCGCCACAATCCGCGCATTAGTTGTGTTGTCGGCTTTCTACACCCTTTAAGCGGCATTATAACAGCCTCCGATATCCTCATTTACTCTGCGAAGCACAGTACAAGTACCATTTCACATTGGGTATTCTGTGAGCCCGTGGTATCACTTCGGACGAGCCTGAGCCGAGAGCCTGAGTCAGCATATGCTTCAGCATGGCTATCCCTATAAGGTAAAAATCATGCATTATAATAAAATGAACAGTTAAGTCCAGTGGCCCTTACCGACATATAGGTATATAATAATATATTAAGACCTTAAACGTAAAAAAAATACCCCGTCGAAGCGAAAGTTCTTGATGAATTTTTAATTTGATTTAAAATCCGCGAGCCGTAAGATATAAAAGGCGAGATAACGATATTAAAAATTCTATTTCGAGTTATACCTACTTGCAGTCCAATTTTGCGCACCAATAAATAACAAAGAACATTTTAATAATGAGAAATTGTAAAGCTACTTTTTGCCTACAATTTATTAATACTGTTATGTATTTATTAACCAACATTTTAAACGTTTAATTTATTTCTATATTTTAAAAGTAAGTTAAACTTGTTTTGAAGATAATAATCAAGTAAAATAAATTTATAAACTTACGTTAGGTTTAATGAAGTCTAGAGCCTACTTCAAAACAATGTTCGCGCCATAATCTATGATTTAGTCTGTGGCATTTGACACTCAATATTAAAAAAAAAAATTATGACCAATGATGGTAAAAAAGAATATCGATGACATAAATTAGTAGTCAAAACAGTTAAAATATCATATCATATAAAGTTCTTTTTAATCTATATTTTTTAATGGACTAATTGTGTGGCCACATCCCCCTGACAGGTTTAGTAATGTTGTATTTATGTCGCAGTCATGTGGTTGAATCTGCTTTGTGATAGAATGACTAGCGCGTTCATTGAATGGCGACATTTACTTGAATGGCTAAAGGACAACTCGTTAAGTTGTTGAATGTGTCGTTCAACGTCTTGATTGAATGTCATTTAGTGTAGTTGTTTAATGAGAAATAAGGCCGAAAGATATTTAGATTAGGTTAGGTTAGGAGTAGCTAAATCTATTCTGTCACACTATTTTATAATGAAAAGGACATTTTTAAGTAAAATAAATCAAATATTATCAACACAATGCTATCAGCTCCGCAGTGATACCTCCGCAGTGAAACAAAATGAACTAAATTATAATCATTTGACTGATTTTACGTCTGCTCTGTTCAAAGGGCTATGCTACAAATCTCTAACTAGTTGTACGTTGAGTGACGCTTGTTCATTTCTAGTCATTCAAATAAATGTTGTCATTCAATGACCGCGCTAGTCATTTAATCAAATAGCGGATCCAACCAGATGACAGCGACATTTACACAACAGGCAGAGCGCATGTAAGGACGTTGTTGAGTAAAATTTTCCATACGATAATGTTATTATATTATTCTAATAAAATAATTGTCAAATTATTTTATTAGAATAATATAATATAATATAATAATAATATAATTAGAATATATTATATTTATTATAAAAAAACAAGGGTTTCTGACATTACGAAATTAT
>DWCF01005523.1:0-13574 GCA_018230265.1 Delias oraia
GATGGTGAGTCTATTGAATCTTTAAAGGTAATTAATGAAAACACAAATAAAAGAGGAACTAGAGTAACGTTTATGCCATCAACGGGGACTTTTAGTAGTATTGATTTTAGTTACTCCACTCTTGAGAGTCGCATCAGAGAATTGGCATTTTTAAACTCAAATATTGAGATCATTTTGTGTGATCTCCGTAATAAACCACATGTAAAGTCTCATTTTAACGATAGTAAAGAGTCTGAAGATAATTTTGGTACAGCTAATTTTGTACGGTACTTAGACAAGAATAAGACACATGTTACTAAAATTGCCAGCATTAGAGATAATGTAAAAGATCTAGGTACCAGTGTAGAAATATCAATGGAGTGGAATGATTCCTACTATGAGAATATGCTATGCTTCACAAATAATATAAGACAACGGGATGGTGGTACGCATTTGGCGGGGTTTAGATCTGCACTAACCAGATGTATCAATAACTATGCAAACAATGAAGGTTTTTTGAAGAAGGCAAAAGTGAATTTGACTGGAGAAGATGTTAGAGAAGGCTTAACTTGTGTTTTATCTCTCAAGATGCCTGATCCTAAATTTTCTTCACAGACAAAAGATAAATTGGTCAGTTCTGAAGCGCGGGCAGTTGTAGAGAGCATAGTTTTTGACAAGTTGAGTACAATACTTGAAACTGACCCCAAGTTAGCAGCAAGTATAGTAGAAAGAGCGATTAGGTCAGCAAAAGGAAGAGAAGCCGCAAGAAAAGCACGAGAGTTAGTTAAAAATAAAAACAATATTAATATTGCAACTCTACCTGGAAAGCTTGCTGATTGTCAGGAAAAAGTTCCTGAGTTATCGGAATTGTTTATAGTAGAGGGTAATTCCGCAGGTGGTACTGCAAAGCAGGGACGTAATCGTAAAACACAGGCGGTACTTGCTTTAAGAGGGAAAATTCTAAACGTAGAACGTGCAGGGCTGGATCGTATTTTTTCATCTGCAGAAATTGGCTCTCTGATCACGGCAATTGGAGCTGGAATAGGGAGTGAGCACTTCGATATTGAAAAAACTAGGTATCATAAAATTATCATTATGACAGACGCAGATGTTGATGGCTCGCATATAAGAACTTTGATTCTAACTTTCTTTTTTAGACATATGCGTGAAGTAATTGAAAAAGGATATTTATACATAGCGCAGCCACCGCTCTATAAAGTTACAAAAAATGCTAAAGATACTTATATCAAAGATGATGAAACTTTTGAAGAGTATATAGTAAATTCAGCGATTAAAAAATTAACATTAAATGGTGTAGGCAAAGATTTGCGTTTCGTTTTGAATAAGTGCCTCAGTATTTCAAACATTAGCAAAAATTATGATAGGGAAATACCAAAAGATCTCTTAGAATCATTGCTAATTTTAAGCAAAAAGAATGCTCTATTGTCTGCTGATGAGATATTAAAATATTTAAAATGGATGTATAGTGAATATAATTGGGAAGTAGAAGTAAAAGATGAGGAAATTCACATTGCTAAATTGTTTCAAGGGTTAGCAGACAAATATGTATTCTCGCTTAGTATGCTTGAAAGCAAAGAAATACGGAATATATTGAGTTCTCTTGAGAACATAATTGACTTATTTAATGGTGATTCATTTTTACAGTCGCAAGAAACTGAAATAAAAATAAAGTCTCCAAGTGCACTCGCAAAAATAGTGATGGATTATGGTAAGAAAGGTTTAACTCTGCAGAGATTTAAAGGCCTTGGTGAAATGAATGCTGATCAGCTTTGGGAAACTACACTCAATCCAGAAACTAGAACTCTGTTAAAAGTTGAAATAAAAGATTGTGAGGAAGCAGATAGCATATTCTCGGTGCTAATGGGTGATATAGTTGAACCACGTCGTGACTTTATAAATAACAATGCACTTAACGTGCATGATATTGATATTTGATTTTAGAAATCTAGATATGAAGGCCCTTAGGGCTTGTGATTCCAGCATTGTGTGCCAACACAACATTTAAAACGTACTACTAATCAGTCTATTTCAGAAATCTGAATTGATCTCGATTGTATTCCTATTTTCGATCATAAATATATAGATTTTCTGCCCTACTGTTGTTATAATTAATACCTCGCTAAAATTGAATATTAATGAATGAATTGAGAAGGCTCACTATTACAGAGATGCATGATGGACTAAGGCGGGGGGATTTTTCTGCTGTTGAGCTTGTAGAGACGCATGTTAATGCAGTCGAAAATGAGCAACTGAATGCATTTGTAACAAAAACCCCAGAAATCGCGATAAAAGCTGCTAAAATAGCAGATGAATACTTTTTTAAACAAAAAGATAATATTTCATCACTTATGGGCATACCAGTTGGTGTTAAAGATTTATTCTGTACACAAGGAATAAAAACAACAGCATGCTCAAAAATGCTGGAAAATTTCATCCCGACTTATGAATCTACGGTATCTAATGTGCTTTTAAAAAGCGGAGCAGCCATGCTTGGTAAACTTAACATGGATGAATTTGCTATGGGCTCTGCGAACACAAATAGCTATTTTGGTCCTGTTAAAAATGTATGGATTAGAAAAAGTGACGGAGAAAAAGTTGTTCCTGGTGGATCATCTGGTGGATCTGCAGCATCAGTTGCTGGGTTTTTATGCGCTGGAGCATTAGGAAGCGATACTGGTGGGTCTGTACGTCAACCAGCAGCTTATTGCGGAGTAGTGGGAATAAAGCCAACTTATGGAAGGTGTTCGCGTTTTGGTATGATTGCATTTGCGAGCTCTCTTGATCAAGCAGGAGTAATTACTCGTTCCGTTTCTGATTCAGCGTTAATGCTGGAAACAATTTGTGGCTATGATGAAAAAGATTCAACATCGAGCGAAAGACCAGTTCCTAAATTCTCTAATCTTATAAATGGTGATATCAAGGGTAAGCGCATTGGTATACCAAAAGAATATAGAATGGATGGAATTTCAGAAGAAATCGTTCATCATTGGGAAAAAGTTTCTTCCAATTTAAAAGAAAATGGTGCTGAAGTTGTTGACATTACTCTGCCTCATACTAAATATGCGATACCGGTTTACTATCTAATTTGTTCTGCTGAAACTTCATCTAACCTTGCTCGCTATGATGGTGTACGTTACGGATTCAGGGTTGATGCTGATACCCTTGAAGAAATGTATTCGCTAACAAGAGCAGAAGGTTTTGGTAAAGAAGTGAAAAGGAGAATTTTAATTGGTGCTTATGCGCTTTCTTCAGGTCATTACAATGAGTATTATGAAAAAGCACAGTGCATTAGGGCATTAATTAGAAATGATTTTATAAAAGCGTTTGAAAAAATAGATTACATACTTGTGCCATCTGCTCCAACAGAAGCTTTTGGCTTAAATGAAAAGCCAGACCCGCTAATTATGTGCATCAATGATGTGTTTACCGTGCCGGCAAGCTTAGCAGGGTTACCTGCTATTTCTGTCCCTGTTGGGCTCTCAAATGAAGGCTTACCACTTGCTTTGCAAGTAATTGGAAATTATTACGATGAAGCTGGAATATTAAATATGGCAAGTGTGATAGAGCAAAATTGTGGCAGAATAGTTAATTCCCTTACGTAATATGTTTTCTTATAGTAACTATAGCATTATGATTATTTTGGCTATAGGAAACAAGAGCTTGATTTTTATAGCTAAATAACAGACCATCAAAGGCACACATAAATATCTACAATGAAAGAAAAAACTTTCACAATCATTGATGGTTATGGTTTTCTTTTCAGGGCTTACTATGTCTTACATCATTTAACTACCACAGCTGGTATTCCAGTAGGTGCTGTGTACGGTTTTCTTAATATGGTTCTGAAGTATATTTCCCATTCGGACTACTTAACTATAGCACTTGATTCTGGCAAAAAAAATTTCAGGCACAGTTTATATTCTGAGTACAAAGCAAACAGAGTAACACCTCCTGAGGATCTAATTCCACAATTTACAATACTGAGAGAAGCGGTAGAAGCTTTTAACTTTAGCTATGAAGAGATTGAAGGCTATGAAGCAGATGACATAATTGCAACACTAGCTGCAAAATATGCCAACCACGAAGACTTTAAAGTAGTAGTAATCTCATCAGATAAAGACTTATTTCAACTTTTGAATTACAACATTCTAATATTTGATCCTATCAAAAATATATACGTAGATGAAAAACAAGTGATAGAAAAATTTGGTGTAAATTCAAATAAGCTTCTTGATTTATTTTCTCTAACTGGAGATGCATCTGATAACATTCCAGGCGTTCCAGGAATAGGGCCAAAGACTGCAGCTAAATTACTAGATGAATTTGATTCATTGGATAACATTATAGAAAACATCAATAACATTGAGCAAACAAGAGTTCGTAATATTCTTACTGAGCATAAGGAAAAAGCACTAATTTCAAGAGAACTTTTGTCACTATGCAAAAAAGTAGATCTTCAACATGATATTGTAAAATATGAAGTCCATCCTCCAAATATGGAAAAATTGTTATCCTTTTTGAAGAAATATGAATTTAATTCATTGATAGGAAAAGTAGAAAAGCTCTTTTCTTATAGTGGATCTAGCACAAAAGAGAAAACAGAATATAGTAGTGAAGAATTAGAAAAATTTTTGGAGCATTGCAGATATGAAGGTAAAATTGCAATTCATTGCCACTTTGAAAACAATAGATTGAACAAAATTTCCTTATCTTGTAGTGAGGATAATATTTTCTACATAGATCAAAGCTGCCTACAAGATGCACTTACTATAATAAATTCAACTTTATTTTCAAATGGGGTGCTTAAAATAGTACATGATATTAGAAAGATCAGAGAAATATTTCCTACAATAGAGAGAGTGCTAGACTCAATTGATGACCTGATGATCATGTCATACAGCCTTGACACAGGTAAGCATGATCACAGCATTCCAAACATAATTGCACACAATTTAAGTGAAAATGTAGAAACTTTCTCGGCAAAAATTTTAATAGCGATCCATGAGAAACTGACACAAAGATTATTTCAGGAAAAACTTTTTACGATTTACGAGCGCTTTGATAGACCTCTCATGAAAGTAATATTTGATATGGAGCAAAATGGAATACTGCTCAATATTGAAAAACTACAGGAATTGTCTGATAAGTTTGAGCAGCTAATTGCTGTACTTGAAAACGATATACATAATTTAGCAGGAGAAAAATTCAATATTGCATCGCCAAAACAATTAAGTGATGTTTTGTTTAATAAAATGGAGCTAAGTAAAAAGAAAAAGTCAAAATCTGGGTCTTATAGCACAAACTCTGAAGTTCTAGAGGCACTTGAAGAGGAGGGGACAGAAATCGCAGGTAAAATTTTAAGTTGGCGACATTCAAGTAAATTAAAGGGTACCTATACTGACGCGTTAATAAAACAGGTTGATCCGCTTGATGGTAGGATACATACAAGCTTTTCAATTACTGTGACTGCAACTGGAAGGCTGAGCTCTAGCAATCCTAATTTACAAAATATTCCTATCAGAAGCGAAGAAGGTAGTCTTATCAGGCAAGCGTTTATTGTGCCAAAAGGGTGCAAGATAATTTCTGCCGACTATTCGCAAATAGAATTAAGACTCCTGGCACATGTGGCAGATGTTGCGGCATTTAAAGAAGCTTTTGCAAATAGGGAAGATATTCATGATATTACCGCAAGACAAGTTTTTGGAGTGCAAGAAATAGATGAGCAATTAAGACGCAAAGCAAAAACCATTAATTTTGGCATTATATATGGCATTAGTCCATTTGGCCTTGCAAAGCGACTTGGCATTACCTTTCAAGAGGCTGCTGAATACATTAATTACTATTTTTCTTGTTACCCAGAAATAAAGGTCTATATGGAAAAAGCAGTATCTATCGCGAGAAATCATGGTTATGTAGAGACTTTGTTTGGTAGAAGATGTTTTGTAAGAGACATAAATAATAAAATTCCTTATCTAAGACAATTTGCAGAAAGGGCAGCAATCAATGCACCGCTGCAAGGAACCGCCGCTGATATAATAAGACGTGCAATGATTCAGCTTTTTGATCAATTGAAAACAGGTAAAATAATCCTCCAAGTCCACGATGAGCTACTAGTTGAAGTAGAGGACGACAAGGTACAAGAAACAGCAAAACTTATGAAAGATATAATGGAAAATGCAGTAGAAATTTCTATACCACTTGAAGTAGAAATAAAAATTAGCGACAACTGGGGCTTTTCTTAATTATACCGTAGACCCTAAGAACCTGTCTTGAAAGGACTTAAGTGGTTAAGCATATATTAAATACTTCTTGAAGTAAGGAGAGTACACTCATACGTCAAGCAAACAACATTTACCTAAAATTCTGTGACATTAGCAGCTTTCTTGGCAATCATATCCCGTTTTCAGTAAACAGTGATTTTTCTATATATTACTGATCTAGAAAAATTTTTATTTTAATTAGCGTTAAACAATAGGCGCCTATTGGTTTTTAGCTAAAGTAAAGGTCAAATATCTGGAATTCTGGACATAAAATCCCCCTGTGTAAAAAAAAGGTTAGAAAAAAGTGCAGCGCACATACAACAGAGATTAAGCATATTTACATGCACTAAAGAAGATACGCTACGCTTTTTGATTAAAAATTTGACTGAAAAGTCTGCAGACAAAGATAGATTTTGAGCTCTTAAAATATCTCTAATTGTAATTATAATCAGATTTAAAATATATGGAAGCAATTTTTTACATTCCCTTATCACTTATATCATTTGTTACTCTTCTATTTTTTGCTTTATTCTTTTCTTTTTTCCCTTTCAAGATAGGTTATAAGAAATTTGAACTAATGTGAAAAATATGCTATAATTAAAACATAGGTTAGTACAAGTAGGTCATTATGACGGTTCCAAAAGCAAAAAATAAGCCTTTAGAGTCATCTACTCAGGTGACCGAGCAAAATGAGATACTCTTCAAGAAGGAACATAAGGAAATTTACGATTACTTTGTAAAAGTATTAGAAGTTAAAGCCGAATTAAAGAAGGACAAAGGAATAACTGATTATTTTATATCAGCTTATAAGGACATACTACTTAATAATGTCAATCCAAAAGATATAAAATCACTCAGTGAGGAGAATTTTTGTCAGTTTTTACTTTCTGTATTTAAAGAAGTTAGAGAGAAAAAATTAGCGAACAAAGAGAATGTCAAGAATGTTGAAATAAAGAAATTAGTAGATGATTGTGTAGCTGATATACGTGGTATAGAAGCTAAGGATTCACTAATAAAACTTGTTGGGTTACTATTGGGAATAAAAATAGACCCGAAAAATATTTATGGCTCCTTTATGGATGGAGTGAAAGAAAAAATACCATTTTTAGGTGGAGATAAAAAAGAAGAGGATGAACCACTACTTAGTGATCAAGAGATGGTAACAAAGTGCTTACGTAAGGTTTTTCTGCCTATTCTTTTTTCCATTGCTTCAATATTAATTTTTGGTCCTACTACACTTGCGATAGTTGCTGCTGTTATTGGTACAATATTTGCTGTAAAGGGAGGAGTTGAGGTTCTTTTTTCAAATAACAAAAAAGGTACTTTATATGATCCTAGTTCACAAGATAAAGATGATACAGAAAAGAGAGCAAAATTGAATAAAAAAATTGACAAGGGTATTGATGATATTTTAAAAACCCCAATTGAAAGCTCTCTTGAAACAATTGCTGACGGGAGTAAAAAACAACCTACTCCGGAACAAGCTCCTCAGGTAGGAAATAAAGGGGGTGAGCAGCTTACTATGCTTGATGGAAAAATTACTATAGATCAGCCAGCCAAAAGCACAGAAAAGACAGCAGTCAAGTAAGACCTATTTGCCAAAGGTGAATTGTGTAATAGGTCTTTTATTGTTTTATAACACATACAACGGGAGTATGATCAGATGGGTTTTCTAGTTTACGCAACCTATCATCTATGTAACATGTTTCCAATTTATCTGCAGCTTGTGGCGATAGCAGCATATGATCTATTCGCATTCCTTGATTGTTTCTGAGTGAATTACCTTGATAATGCCACCAAGTGAATTGTTGTAAGTTGAGGTGAGATATTCTAAATGCATCTTTAAAACCAAGATTCAAGATCGCTCTTAATTTCTCACGCTCTTTTATATGAAAGCACACTTGGCCATTTAATAAATTTGAATCAAAAACATCAATTTCATCCAGTGCAACATTATAATCGCCAGCTATAATAGTTAACTCTTCATTTTTCAACAAAGTGCCCATCCTTTCATATAGGTTATCAAAAAACTTGAGTTTATACTCAAAAGTATGAGAGTCTGGGCTTTGACCGTTTGGAACGTATACACTTCCTACCCTTACCTTATTATTGGTGTGTTTTATCACACACTCTATATAACGTGCTTCTTGATGACTCTCTACAACATCAATTTTTAATTTTTCCAGTATTGGATATTTAGATAAAACACAAACACCATTTCTTGCAACCTGTCCATAGACAGCATATTCATATCCTAACTTTTCTATCTCTGCATAAGGAAATTGCTCTTCTGTACATTTTATCTCTTGCAGCAAAACTATATCTATCTGACTATCAACTATAAAACTACAAAGTTGGTTAATTCTTTTACGTATGGAGTTTACATTCCAAGTTGCAATCTTTAGCATCAACAATCCTTATTAATTATATCAATTAAACTCTCCCCTGTGGGAAACCTCGATGTTATAATTTTTTTCCACTTGATTAACTTTAAACTATCAGCAATGTTTTTACTCATGGTATATGCAACTGTATTATTCATCACAGGAGATAGCCCACTTTTTAGAACTAATGAACAAAATACCCTTGCAGTTTGTGAGGAAAAAAAAGCAACGCTATCAATTTTACCGTCCAATAGTAAATTTTTACACCTATTAGTTAGACTCCTTTTAGTAATTGTTTTATAGAGTACAACTTCTCTTATGTTAAAACCTTCTTCAGATAATCTTTTTTTTAGGTCACATGATACTTCTTGTCCCCTTATATATAAGAACTTTATTGCATTTGAATAATGAGATTTTATGAATGATATCAGACCATCAACGTTGCTGTCTGCTGAGATTATATCGGAAAATCCCAAATTTTTTGCAGCCTGCATAGTTGAATTACCAACTGTAATAATCGAAAAGTTATCCTCTTTGCATATTTGACTGAAAGCCTTTACACTGTTTTTACTTGTAGATATCACAACGTCAAATTCATACGTAGATATATCAGGATTTAAGTACTTTATTGTGAATACTGGCTCTATAAAAACTTTGTATCCATATTTTTTTAGCGTGCTTCTTGTGCTCAACGAATCTAATAAAGGCCTTGTCAATAAAATAGACTTCATTCTGGTTTATTTCACTAGCAGTAAAATAATATCCCTTATACACAAATTATTGAATAAAAACTTTTATTTTTTAAGTTTCTTGCATAACCTAGAAAAAAAGGCAAGAGAAACTCAATAATTGGCCCAGTGCTAGAAAACTGATCTTAAATAAGCGAACATTTTGATCAAATGGAAAAAGGATGTTACTCAATGAGTAACATCCTTTTAGAATGATAAGCGGTTTTGTTTATCCTTTACTAGGCTCAGCTTTTTGTTGAACAGATTCTACGTTTGGTTGATCTACAATCGCACGTCGTTTTGCCAACTTCTCAGTGAGCTCTTCCGTAACTCCTAGACCAAATCTTGTTTCTTGAGAAGGACTGTGTCTTTGTGGAGTACTGTCTTTAAAGTATTTATCTTTATCTGATAGTCTTTTTGTAACTAAGTTACGCAAACCATCTGCGTCCAAGTTATCAATAAATTTTTTCTGCTCTCTCCATTTATCTACTAGCTGGTCTGGCAAATAATCTCTCCAATCAAGATATGTTTCTTTTGCTATTTTTCCTTCTATTTTTTCTGATATTCCAGAAAGTATGCTCTTTATTAACGTGGAATTATTTTTTCCATCAGTACAAATTGCTATAAGATCTTCTTTCACTTCTTGAGCTCTCTTCTTTTGTGGTGAATCAGGAATAAGCTCATTATCTATTCTATCTGAATAATTCTCATTACCAGCTGCACGATATAATTTATTCGCTGTTGCAGTGAGCACATTACTTGTCTTTTCCTTTGTTTTTTCACTTACAAAACTAGCACCTCTCTTCAGTGAATCTGCTGAATACTCATAGCCATCCTTAATTTTTCCGCCAATATGCTTCGCCCCTTCAACTGTTTTTTCTGCTGACCATTTGAGTCCTTTATATCCAGATTGAACTGCTTTTACAGCAACTTTCACAGCGAAAAATAGAGTAAGACCAACTATAGCACTTGGTATAGCAAGTGTTGCACCAACTGCCAAAAGTGGTAACACTGCTGAAAATAATCCACTTGCTGTACCTACTACAAGAGCTTGATCTCCTTGCTTCATTTTAGAGAATGCTATATCTCCTTTTAACAGATCCATAATTCTGTCTTTTAGCTTCTTGGGATCGTGAATGATATCTGAATTTAATGAAGAATCTTGAATCATTTTAAGATCATCTTGCTTAGTTTCAACAAAATTTGAAGAGTTTTTTTCACTAGGTGACATTTTAAACCTCACTATTAATTAAACATACTAATATTGTATATATCTGATTCTTAAGTTAGGGTTAATTCATCTAACAATGTCCACTTACTCTCAAATGATTTTGCTTGATGTGTTTTTTTGAAAGCACAGAAAATTAGTGATTGTTGCGGTATGATGTTTCGTTTGGATTAGCTATAGTTGAAGCAAAAACTCATCATTTTGAAGGGGTGGATTTTTTAGGAATCTCAGCAGGGGTTGATTTTGGATCTGATAATTCTGTATTTACCTTAGTTGGCTCTAATGGAGTTTCCTGCTCTTCTGGTTTATCATTCGGAATTGGAATAGGCCAATCCATAATGTTTTGTGGTATGTTTGTTCGAGCTTCTTCTTCCTTGGTCTTTTTTTGATCTGTTGAA
The DNA here is from genome assembly GCA_018230265.1 of Delias oraia. Taxonomy (NCBI): domain Eukaryota; kingdom Metazoa; phylum Arthropoda; class Insecta; order Lepidoptera; family Pieridae; genus Delias; species Delias oraia. Next base: position 10,999 of record DWCF01005523.1, read on the forward strand.
GATGATGCATCAATACCTGCATTTGTACCTTGGTCTTGTGTTTTAGGAACTGTAGTTTCGTGATCACTTGCCTCGATTCCTCTACTTTCATATTCAACTTCAGTTTGAGTTGAAGTAGCTACTTTCGCATTTACTTCACTGAACTCATCCGCAAGTGATCTTCCGGGTTCAAGTTGTCGAATTTTTTCCTCCAAAACTTCTTTTTCTTTTTGCAGTTGATTTAATTCTTCAGCTAATTGATTTGCTGTATAAGTCAATTTTTCGTTTTCATTTTTTGCTTCCATCCATTGTTCTACAAACTGCTTTTCATGATTATCTTGTGAACCTTCTTCCAATGTTTTCTTTAGATTATTTTCCAAATTTGCATTCTTTTTTTCTAGTGCACTTAACTTAGCTTCACTTTGCTTCAATTTCTTCTGTAGTTCTTTGTTTATCCCATTTACTGATTGAACTTCATCTTCTTTGTCTTTCAACTGATCATTTAAGCTCTTTATTACATCATTTTTATCCTGTAGTTCTTTTTCTAACGCCTTTATCTTTTGTGTTAGTTGTTCAATACCTTGATCTTTTTCTTGCGTTATTCTTTTCAATTCAGCTTTAAGTCTTTTAACTTCTCCTTCCAAAATTTGCTTTTCTTCACTTAATGTTCTTATTTCTGTATCACCTTTCTTTTCTATCTTTTGGTTACGCTCTTTTAATTTTTTGTGCTCCTCCATAAGTGACTTAACAGAAGCATCTTGTTCCTTGATTTTTTGATCTCTTTCACGCATTGCTTCCTGTTGTTCGTTAATTTCATTTCTCAGGTAATCACGTTCCGAGATTAGATCATCACGCTGCTTTGCAAGTTTGTTAATTTCATTTATAGTCTCATCTACACCTTTTAATCCCTCTTGCTCATACTTTCTGTCATAATCTTTGTGCATTTTTTGTTGATCGTAACCGTCGTCAATGTATTCATCAGTGATTTCAGACTCTTCATCACCAATTTCGCTCTCAGTGAAAAAAGAACTTCTACGCGAATCAGGAGAAGAATATCCACTACTACTTGGTATAGGTGACTGTGGTGGATCTTTTGTAAATATTTCCTCTGCCAGCGTTTGCTGCTCGTTCACACTTTTGCCCATGTCAGTAAAAGCTTGATGCAGAGTTTTTTTGTTGATAAAAACTTCTTTATTCTGCTCAACTAATTTTAATGCTTCTTCTGAACTCGTTATTCCTCCAAATTTTGGTTCACCAATCACTCTTTTTATGCCCTTAGAACTTACTTCTACAGTCATGCTACAATCTATGCTATTGCCTTTAGAATCCTTAGCTTGCCAGTTAATGGTCATCTCACATGAGCTTGAACCAGTAAAATCATAGTGCCTTTCGCTGCCTTTTTTGGTTGCAGTTATTTGACTATCTTTCCCTAAAGATAGGTTATAAACCTTGCCTTCGTCACTGGCTCTTAAAAGGGTGCTAATCTCTATTGGTTTTTCTTTATTTTCAAATCTAATTTTAAATTCATTATCTTGTGTTGTATATACTAAGAAATTTTCACTTGGTAGAGATTTTGCGAATTTTTTATGTGTTGCATTTATTGATTGCTCAAACTTTTGAAACTCCTCTTTCCACTTTGAACTTACCTGTTCTTTAATGTTCTCATCTTTGTGTAAAGGACCAATAAAGTACCAGATTAAATTTTCTTCTTCTAGTTTTCTGATAAAATCCTGAAAATTTTTGCAAGATTTAATGAAACTTAAAATATCATTTTTCTTTTGCTCATCTACATCTAAACCTTGATTTTCAGCTATAAATAAGTTTTCTTTTAGCATAATTTCTATTTTTAGAGAACTATATTATAATATTAGCATATTTTCTTAAAAAATCAACTAATCTTATAGTTAAATAAACTTGAGTATTTGGCGGGAATGTTATATATTAACCACTCCAAGAAGTGCAGTATGGACAATACTATTATAAGAAAATACGATATTAGAGGTGTGGTAGGCAGAGACCTGCAGATCAGTGATGGGTATGAAATAGGCAGAAAATTTGGTCAAACTGCAGCTAACGTTTGTGTAGGCTATGACAGCAGGATAGATTCACCAAGCATAGAAAAAGAATTAATCAGAGGCTTGATTTTATCCGGTGCGAATGTTATACGCGTTGGGCTCTGTTCTTCACCTATGCTCTACGCTGCAACAATGCAGGCAGATCTTGGGATTATGATCACTGCTTCTCATAATCCCAGAGAATATAACGGCTTTAAATTTTTCAGTAGTAAAAAAGTTTACTCAGATCAAGAAATGAAGGAAATTATAGGCAATACAATTAAAAACAGCACGAAAATTGGAAGCTTAATTAACACGAATATATATAGTGAGTACGTTAACATATTAAAAGATGTGCTCAAGAATAACACTACACAAAAACTAAAAATAGCCTGGGATTTTGGCAATAGCCCAACAATTGTAAGGTATATTGAAAAGATTTTACCAGATCATATACACATCGTAACCAATAGCTATATAGATGGAACGTTTCATGGGTATCTCGCAGTAGACGCCCTTGCGCTAGTCGCGGTTAACATTCAC